>JAUMHR010000099.1:733795-767940 GCA_032361145.1 Enteromius fasciolatus | reverse complement strand
GGCTTATTGGTGCATGCAAAGGGTTAAAAATTCAAGGCTGAATTTGAATGTAATTTTGGACCCGCCGGCGGGTCCGCAGAGTTTATTAAAATCATTTTAACTCTGTGTCAGTGTTACATGTATGTGCACAGGCTTTCTGTATAATTATTTCAAATACATTTTTTTATAAATGATTTCTGTTGAAATGATTAATTTCAATGAAAGCGTAGCCTCACGCCGACAGCTGATTGGTTAAAAAACAACAACAAAAATGGTTTCAGGCTACATCCACACAAGAAAGTGTTCAATCCTGATTTACTGCACTTCCCCAACAACTTTCACATTTTATCATATTTTATTAAAAAAATTAAATTAGCAGAACCTTTCTTCATTCTTAGATCTAATACAAATGACACTGTATTGCAGTGTTTTTCTGTGTAACAATTAACATAGTAAATACACTATTGCTTTAATTTCAGGGGTAAATCAAGCAAGCAGTTAACATAACAACGGTTAAGCTAGACTGTCATAAAAAAACAACAAAACGAAAAACCTAAAAAATTCACATTAAAGTTATTTAGCTAAACATTGCCCATTCTTTTTCATATATAAATCCATTTTTCCAAAATGAACTAAACGTGTGATGTGAATGTAGAGTGTAAAGGTCAAATGTTCATGCTCCCGTTCACTCCCAGACAATTCCAGAGATTATTCAGTCCAGCTTCTTGTTTGTTTGTTTGTTTGATTGATTTAGTGCAAAGTCAGTGTCATGTTTTTGCCACATTAATTACATTTACAAATCCTCTCACTGACTGTCAACAGGAGAGAAACATGTTAGTTTCTACTAAAAAAGGAAAAAATGAAAACATGGTAGTGGAAAAAGACAGCGAAAGAAAGAAAGCAAGAAGCAGCGTGAATATTCTGGTGTTAGACAGACAGTTATTAAATGATGGTGTCTAGAACAGTATATATACCTGTGTGTTCATATTTGTGTCTGAGGAGGGAACTGCTCTTCTGGAATGTTTTGTCGCAAAGGTCACACGCGTACATACCACTTTCTGTTTTCTTAATCTTCTTCCTGGACAGACAGGCCTCGGGGTCGGCCATGTCATCTAGACTGCTCAGATAATCTGCCGGCCCGTCAAGAAGCTCGCTCTGGAAAGAGACGGCGATCGTTAGCTCCTTGAGTTGATTATTATTTCTATTGTCATCACACAAAGCAGTTCACTCTGTGGTTCAACAATATTAAAAATAGCAAATCACAAAACTGCTGTTTCTTACAGTCATGGTCGATTACAATTCAAAATCGAATTAAATAGATTAAAAACAACATAATCTGATTATATAATGTATTCATATTTTTTTATAATTTATAATGAAAAAAATATATATTCAACTGTATTTTTTTATTCTTTTTACACCCATATAAAATAGACAATAAACTGTAAACAGAGAATGTGCTTGCGTCTATTGGTGTATTTTCTATATTTTAACATAAAAATAGTAACATCTAAATATGAATGAGATATGCATTTCTCAGCTAAAACTGGAGTAGCAGTCTCATACGAATTAAACATTTAAAATGTTTGCGACCTGAAAAAAATCATGTAAAGGCAGGATATTGCAAATGAGGCCTTTCTCTCTTCTTAATCACACCTTATTCCATATATTTGCATTCAAATTTGGTTTAATTTCATACATGAAAGGGTGTTAGCGCAGTATTTATCTGAGCAGAGATTACCCCGATAGGCTTAAACTTAAATTAATGGGGAAAAAATATTATTACATTAGAAGCTAATAACAATAAGAAGAGAGTCTTAGGGAATATTGCCACAGTCTTCTAATTTCAAACGGTAATGATTACATCAAGAGGGGCACAAAATGGCCAAAACTGCAGCGGCGATGCCCTCATTAAGGACAGCCGGCTCTGGACTGACAATACTTCTGTGCACTCTCTTTTAAAAAGCTCTGTGCTATCGTTCTGCAATCAATTTGAGCTAAATGCCCTTAGCTGTATTTTTTTAAATCTAATTTAATAACTTAGAATAGGAAACATTATTAATACTTTTTTATCAGAATGGTTTCCCCGATGTTAAACAGCCCTCAGCGCTGAGCTGTAATGAACATGGGGAGTGTGCATTATTAATCTTTATGCTCAAGCTCATTTCGGCTTTTCTCGTCGTAGAATTATAGGGAAAAAAGGAGCAAAATTAAAAAAGGGGGCAGAAATGAAGAGATACGTCTAAGGTTCACTGGCTCTCTATGTCTCTGATGTTTCTCACACCTGAGATGGGAAAAAGAGCAGCGGTGCCACAGGCACGTCTACACCGAACACCTGACACTTTGACGTTTTCCTGTACTCGGTGTCTTGGACGAGCCACTCAAGAACTGGCAACATAACTGTCACCGCTAAAAAAAGAAACAGCGTATGGTACTAGAGGCATCGTCGTCTACCACAGAAACCGCGGTTCTCTTTCATTGCCTCACCCGCCGCTGGGCGTGAGGTGAGCTCCCCTCTCCCAGTCTGAGAGGCTTTTAATTAGTGTCTGAATGAAGCTGAGCGCCACTCACCAGAGGGACAAAAAAAAGAAACACGAGTCCTGAGAGTTTATGAAACAGAGTGTCCGTTATTTACCTGGAACCCTGGCTTCCGCTGGTATTTTCTCCTTTGCTGCATCTCGGCGAAGCTGGCCGCCCCCGCCGCATATGTGTAGGCCATGTTAGGCAAGAAGCTTATCTGGTCGAGGCTTGGGTAGGGTCTCAGCCCCGGGAGGCTGGCTTGCACCGGGGGCATATACGTGGGGGGTGGAAATGCGCTTTGGGGCGGCAAGGAGGTGTACAGGGGTTTGGCAGCGAACGGGTTTAAACCAAACATTGGACTCAAGCTTTTGTCCAGATTGCTGTTTGCATTGGGGCTGCCAAACTCCTTCTTGGACAGATAAGCCAAGTTGAGCGGCTCGTCTATGTGCTCCCGGTGCATCGCGACGTGGTTATGGTCAGTGGGGGTGCTGTTTAGCTTGGGTCGGCTTTTCACAGTCAAGATGTGCTTTGGCTCCTTCATGAGCTTTGGCAACGAGAGGTCGAGAGGTTCAGCCTGCAGGTCCTCGGAGGTGAAGCTGTTGGGTGTATAAGAGCTAGTGTGGGAGTTTTTGGAAGAGGCGGACGACAAGTTCAGTGGAGACGGCGTGTTGCTTCGGGAGTGGTCCAGCTTATCCCCCAGCGACTTGTGGTTGGAGAACTGCGGGGTTTTGGAGAGCCTGAGTGGGGTGTCGCAGTTGTTCATGTTGTTATGAAGCTCGGGTATTGAGGGGGATGTGATGCGGTCCGTCCCTTTGACAAGGGACATCGAAGAGCGGATGCCTAACGAGTCTTTAGTGGGCGTGTGAACAGAGACCGGATGACCAGACTCCACATGGTTCCTGTCTAAAGGAGGAGTCCTGGAGTTTGCGTACTGAAAGACTTTCCTTTGCTCAAACCACTCTTTCACGAACTCCTGTGGAAGGCCGACTGCTATGGAGATTTTCAGTAGTTCTTCTGAGTTGGGCTCCATGTTCATGGCGAAATAGGCTTTCAGCACTGACATGTGGTCCTTGTAGGGACTGATCGGGCCGTTGATGCCTTTCTCGGGGATGATGGAGGGGTGCAAGAGGCCGTGTTTCTCAGCAAACAAGCCGCTTTTGTTGGTTGAGGCGTTCTGAGTGGGCTGAAGCACGGCTTTGATCTCCTCATTCATCTTGCAAAGGTAGCGCTCGTGCTGGTGCAGAGGAATGGGGCCAGGGAAGGTCTCTTTGCAATACTGGCAGGAGAACGGTGTAAACATTAGATTATTATTCTCATGCGTTTTGTCGTCTATACCTAAATCTAGCATATGATTTGCCTTCTCTTTCTTGATATTGCTAATTTGCCTCTTAGAGTCCATGGTCAAGCTCTGAAGGCAGGCTTTGGCTTCGTTGACCTTCTCAAGCGTGTAGTCTATGATGCTCTTGGTGGCACCGTTGTGATTGATGAGTGGAAGAGTGTTCTGGGGTCCACCGGGAGAAGTCAGCGCTTGCTTCTGTTCCTCTATGTGGGAACCCAACTCCTTCATGTAAGCCTTCAACTTGGAGATGTCCTCTGGCTTGCAGTCCATCTTTTGCCGACAAACTGTGTTGTCCACAATCTGCAGGACCTTCTGTACCTCGCTCAGGTTGTTTCCCAGTGATGGGTATCCTAGCATTTGGCCCTCCATTCCCAAGCCCAGGTGCTGAAGGGGACTCTGGGAGTTATGAATGCCCAGCGGGCTTCCTCCCCTCACTCCACCATTCAGAAAGGGGCTGCCTGTACCGTAACCGTGAGAGGCCATCATCAACTTATAGTCATTGAAGTCCAATGGTTCAGATTTGATGTTGAGGTGGTTGGACTGGTCTTGCAGACCGAGGGGCTTGCCATTCTCCAGTTTGTGTCGTAGCTGCGAAATGGCTGTGTTCGTAGGGGAGGACGACGCAGAGGTTGGAGATGAACCCGTCTTCAGATTGTTCCTCACCCTGCCGTTGATGGCGATCAGTCCGATGCATTTCTTACTACTGATGTGTGAACTGTAGGACCCGGAGTGCGAGAATCTCTTCTTACAGTTTGGACATTCGTATGGCTTCTCACCTGTGGTGAAGACAAACAAAGAATTTGATCAAATCAAGAAGCGAGAGATGTTCTTATTGACCCAAAGCAATGAGCGCATGCCCTCTTTTCGTCTAATAAAACTTCTTTATTGAAGAGATGACAGAGAAACAACCCATTCATTCGGATGCAGAATCAAGAACAGTCTTATCTAAGGCAACGAGTTATGAAAGAAAAGAAAAGGGACGTACCACTGTGTATTCGCAGGTGCTCCTTTAGATGGTGCTTGTATTTGAAGGCCTTGCCACATTCAGTGCATTTGAACTTGCGGTTGCCAGAACCCTGGTTGAGAATCTGGTGCTGTGGATGAGAAAATATTCACATGAGCTTCTCCTGCACAAACACACAACAGGCAAGATTTCAGTGAATAATTTCATGATGGGCCAAATGGCTCCTGTTGTAAAGCAGCATCTTGCTTTGGTTGGGTGCATTTGAGCAGCGATAACAGAGCATCTCATACCTTTTCATTCCTGACTCTAGAGCCAGAAATGCTGCATTGGCAGAGAAAAACAACAACAAAAAGATTCCTATTTTTAAGACTTTTCTCCTCATTAGGGAGGCAGAAATGATCCACTTCATCTAATTTAGCATAATCGTTCCGAATAAATCACCCGTATTTAACCGACACATCCTTCAGATACCTGCGCAAAGAGTTCATTACGCAAAAAGGTGGGCTTGTATAAATGTTGCAATTTCATAATTGGACACAAATTTGTAGGCTGTTTAGAGGCTTCAAACGTCTCTTTAATAATGCGTGAATGCGGCTTGTAGGCAGGCACTTCATTTGCTGTTCAAAGGTAGAACATGAGCGCTGCGCCCCTCGCATTTGCAATTCAAAGCAGAGCCTCGAAAATCAAAATATAATAACAATAACAACAACAACAATACGGGCGTCAGTGCAGAGAAGCAGAGAGCGCACCAGGCGAGCACAATTAATTCATAGTGGGAGGTGAGTATGTCGAACGGGCAGAGGAACACAAAAGGCCTGTGAGCGCCGCCCATGATAGGCTCCGACAACTGGTGGGGAGAGAGAGGCCCGCATTCCGCTGGAGACAGATGGCATAAAGCACAGGACACAGGGAGGATTGTTCAAACAGCGGCAACCTTCAAACATCAAGCAGGGAGCCGGGCGGCCCACGGCGGGGAGGGACCCCACCATTCGCTCATATGTTGCTGAGTCGCATAAACAAACAGCAACAGCTGCTTTACGCCCCCCACCTTCCCTCTGAGGATGGAGGCAGATTTTGGTCCCGCCATCATCCTCGATGTGATACAGTCACTCCCTCGTCCTAATTGTGACTGGCAGCAGCGAGAGGAGAGGGATTTTTCCGCCCGGCGTGATGCACTTGCGCTAAGTGTGTCAAGCATGATGTGGGCGGGGCATTTGATTTGCATGTTATCGGGCTTTGCAAGGATCGGTAGACATCATGGACGGCCATCTCATTTTTCAGACAAACGGCAAATTTTCAACAGGAAAGTCTTTCGAGATGAAGCACACAAACAAAGACCAACAAATAGGAAGTAATTTGTGGATTAGAGAAGTCACGGGTGCAGAATGGGCCATCTGTTCATGTTTTGAGAGGCTCGTGGCATCAGGTGAAGAAGTTGGCAGCTCGTTGTGTATCAAATCATTCTGTTCTAGTCAGAACGTCAGGTCTGAGAGATAAAAGAGCTGCTGGACTTTATCTCCATTGATTACAGGAACGATTCTGATGTCACACTGCACTTTGAGTCATAAAGTTGTGGTTTGGTCTCTAGTGAGATCTGTGTCGCTTTGCTTTTTACCTGCTTTACTTGCCAGTAGAGAGACAGCGTGTTTCCTACAGGGAAATGTGTCTCGTATTTGCCACAACAACCCATTCAGTGTGTGTAAATAATGCTGTGACAGATTGTTAAGAGAAAAAACGGCTCACGTTTATCATCCACGCACTTGGAAATGATGATGTGTTACTCTGTCACCGCAGAGAAACTGATTTTTAAAGAACATAAAACAGAAAACCTAAAGAGCGGATACAATTTCGAAATTGGAAATTAACACAGTCGTTCGATCGTGAATATAAGACTGCAGAATCATATCAGAGCAGGCCATCAAAAAACCATTTAGACCTCAATTAAGGCTATAACCATTAAAAGATCTGCATCTTCAAAATGCCATGAAAAATTAATAATGATTGCCAATCAAAATGATATCTTTTCTCCGAGGGAATACAGCACATTAGATAGAGAGCCGGAGCAAGGCGTAGAGAGAGAGAAGAGAGAGGGAGGAAGTATGGCTCACCTGATCTCGTCCTGGCTTGTGTGTGGCCATATGTCTCTCCAGCTGAGTGCGGTAAGCAAACGTGTAGCTGCACAGAGGGCAGGCGAAGTTCTCTTCGTTTTTCTCGTGCCGGTACTTGATGTGTTCCTTTAGGGAAGTCAAGCGTTTGTAACCCCGGTCGCAGTAGGGGCAGGTCAACAGTTGGGCGAAAGCATCTGGAGTTCCAGGTGGCAGGTCTGCAGCAGAGAGAGAGGGGCAGCGGGCCAAAAGGTCAGCAAATCAATGGCAGCGAATGGGCACTGTGCCCAGGGTGGTTCGAGGAGGTATCTGTACAATCTGCTCCACTGTGTGCCGCCGCCGAAGTTGGCACTGCCACGCATACACAGACTCACGCCAATGCATGAACACACACAGTAGGTGCGTTTCGGATTCACACAACTCTTATGTGATGGAAGAAATATAACACATTCATGTTTTAAACTATTTTCCACTCCTAAAGTGGGAACATACTAGCGGCAGACAGATATGTTAGCCAGGCTGAGAATTAGGATGACGTTTGGCCTTTTTAGCATGATGCCATTGTCCAAAAATGTAAATGTACAAAAGGTGGTCAATGTTGGGAATGGAAAATGGAATTATTGTGCAAGTTTTAAACAGATTATGAAATCTGAATGTATACGTACTAAACTGTGTTTTATTTATATGATAATTGCAGTTAGCCATTAGCCACCCCTGTTCCGTAGATATTAACTAACATGTTTACTATTAATATAAAAACATTTACTTGAAACCTTTATATTAGTGCAGTCGAACGATTTATTGTGATTGATCACATCCAAAATAAAAGCTTTGCTCACATAGTATATCTGTACACTGTCTATATTTATTATGCATATATAAATAAAATTACATGCATGTATATATTTAAGGAAAATGTTATGTTTATATATTACTAACTATTACTAAATGTGTAAATGTAAATATTTTCAACATGTATACTGCATGTGTGTATATATATTAATACACAAAGTACACACATGTGTTATGTACACAAAAACCTGTATTTTGTATGCGATTAATCACGATTAATCATTTATCATAAAAGTTTTTTTAAACGTCAGTCATGCCTTATAAAGCACGTCATAATGTATTACATGATATATTATAATTCTTATCTATTTTTTTTTATATACCTTTAAAATGTGCAATGCATTAAACAATGTATTGCAAGAAATGTGCAAATATTTGGTTATCATTATTTCTGAATGCATTAAGGCATCAAGTAAGGTGTTACCAAACATTCCTATATTAAAAACTGTATTTGTTTTGGTTCTGTGCAGCTTATGGTAACATTATGGTTTTGTATATGGGTCGCCACTTGGTGTCCAAAATTAAATGGGTGTCTGGGAGCCACAGAACTGGCCTTGGCTTCTTTGGATTGTGTCGGAATAAAGTGCTACTAACGCTAACCGGCTAAAAGCAGTTGTGTAAGAGTGACTGCTGATGGCGTTCAGGGGCCAGTTGTGTTCTTTCTGTTGTAATCACTTCTGGTGGCTTGCACGTCTAATTTTTCACACGTTCTTCATAAGAGAGGTATGCAGCGTAACGCGCCCTGGCTGCCCCCCCTCGGGACGGGAAATTTAGGGTTTATGATTTCACCACTCGGACAGCTGCACCTCGCTCTAAAGGTAAACACTCCGGCATGCAGCCAATCAGACGTCGGCAGCAGCTGCCCGACATTCTCACCGTTCTCCTCATGTCCGTTGGCTTCGGGCGTGGCGAGGCGGGAGCGGGAGAGCTCCTCCGGTGCCTCGGGGTAGATGATGGCTGTGTCTCCTCTCTGGAGGTATTCGGCAATGCTGACCACATGACTTTCACTGTCCACCAGTTTACGCTTCCCGAAGAAATCCTCAAACTCAGTGGCGCAGTGAACGCTCTTTACTGGAAACACACACAGAGAGAGAAGCACCGTTTAAATAAAACCTTGTGTGTGAAAAATATGGTGCACTGGAAGGTGACGGAAACGCGCGGCAGAGGCTGTGATAAAACGAACGCAGCAACATTAGAGAAACGTTCTGGGAGGGATACGTCTAAATTACTGCCTTATCTAGCCACCTAATGGCCACTAAAATAAGAAATATGAGTTAATCTAACAGGAGAACCATTGGAATTGTGGAAAAGCTTTTAACGATAAACCCTTTCTTCTACTTTTAAATGTATTAGTCAGACAAGGAGAAGAAACGAACGCTGCAATCCCAACATCATCTCCTAGATCTCTAATCGAACTCCTAACTAGGTGGATTCTGATGATCACATTAAAAATTAGAGGGGCTGAGGCGCTGTGTTTTTTGGCTATCGAAAATCATTAGGATCACAAATCAAATGTCTTTCAAATCTTTAATGTTTCGCAAAGACGGCAGTGAGATTAAAAAATACAAAAGTTTTGATGAAGTTTCTCATGAAAAAAAAATACTTTGAATCTAAAGGTTCAGAAGAGATCTCAACAATGACCATGGATTTGCCAAAATATCACAGTCTTCAAATAATTTGAGCTGCTCCACATGCATTATAAAGCTCTACACTTTTACTGGATAACAGCTAGTCACGTATTTGCAAATCTTAGGAGAAACATCTGAGAACCAGAAGAAACATCAGCTGTGAAAAAACACAAAACAATAAAATTTGCTCTGGGAGGTGCTCAGATGGAAAATTAGTGTATGTAAAAAAAAGACACAAAGACAGCATCATAATTGTTTCTCCACATCATTTCTCTACAAGAGCAGATACAGGAAACCCAAGGTGTTTTACGTTATTATGTAACAGAATATTATCTAACGGAGAATAAATAGCTCTCATGCGTTCGTCAGACAAGTTAAATATTACAGCTGAGAGACAAGGCATGTTCGGCTCGAGTTTTATCAGCTACCTTTTAATTAGGATGAGCTTGTGTAAGGAACAAACTCTGCACTGAGGTTTGTCTGACAGTAAACATTTTATCGTCTCATTTGTGCAAAGGTCGAGCCGCTGGGCTGTGTCGCTGTCAAAAATGTCTTGAAAATGTCAGAGCCGGCAGCCCTTTAACGTTATTTAACAGAGCAAATGATTTCCCTCCTCTCTCATTACTAGACCTGCCTCACTATCATTCACACGAACACGCGTGAGCCCGACAAATGAACACGTTTAGCTCCTCGCTGCTGTGGGTTTTGCGGCTTACATGATCTAAACAAATCGAGTTTGCGCACAAATTAGATTTTGGCCTAAAATGCGATTTGGGGAAGTTCTCGCTCGCAGAAGAAAGTGCTCTAAAGTCGATGTCCTGATGTTTTTTCTTCCGCTCCCGATGCTCGAGCTGAGAACGGCCCTCCCTGCAGAGGAGGATCGTGGGCCACACCGCCGAGACATTTATCTCTGGAGTGTGTGTCTAACATTAGAAAGCTTTATTAAAACTACACATCCTTCCTCCTGAACTACATCAGCAATGACAGCTCAAACACGGCCTACTAGTGTTTCTCATAAAACAAACCCTAGTGTGTGTGTGTGTGTGTGTGTGTGATGTCAAACACAGAGCAGGAATCACACGGATGATTGTGGATTCAGATGAACAATGCCAGTGTGTTTCTGCTGCTAAATCTCAGGGGTGGGACCATTTTAAAGTTTAGCTTTGCATGAAATGCTGCATCACAGACATGCCAATAGATCTCCATGCATTTTCTTCACAGGAAAATGATTTTTAACAATAACTGATAAACCTTTAAAGACAGACCTGCTGTGAGCTCTGAGGTTGTTATTCAATAATATATGTGACACCGGACCACTGTCGCAGGGGCAATAGCCAAAAATATACTGTACGGGTCAAAATTATCCATTTTTCTTTCATGCCAAAAATCATTAGGATATTAAGAAAATATATTTAGTATCATAAATGTATTAAAATGTTAGTAATATGCATTGCTAACAACTTAATTCGGCCAAGTTTAAAAGCGATTTTCTCAGTATTTAGATTTGTTTGCACTCTCAGATTTCATATCTCGGCCAAAGATTGTCCTATCCTTTCTTTCAGATTCTTATATTAATCTGCTCTCAGCTTTTCAGCTTTCAGACAAATCTCAAAAAAAGATGACATGCTCTTATGGTCCAGGGTCACAAATGCTTGCGTTGAATCAATCTGTTCATATCGATTCACCTTTTTTTTTTTTTTTTTATGTTACCATGTAAAACATTAATTCATATCTATCAAGAAGAATACAGGAGAAGAAATACTGTTCAGCAATAAAAAAAAAAACAATAAAAAAAAACAATGAAGCACAATTATTTTTGCTTGTAAGTTTGGTTGAACTGGATCATCAGAGGTCAGCAGCAAAGACTTAATAAAATGGGATTAGATACATTTGTGTAATTTAATTTTTGCAGGTATGCATCGTATTCTGAATTTATTTTAATTCATTTTGATGAATTCTAAATCTGTTTTTTGAGAGTGATATGAATTAATGCACATTCACATTTAGTCTATGTATTCACACACTGCGCACGATTCCTCTGTATTTCTGATGTCAGGAGTCACGAGACTTGTCAGTCAATAAATACGAAAACAAAGTAATTCAGTTATATTATTCTAAAATTAAAAAAGTAATGCGTTACTTGATTACTAGTTACTTGAAAAAAGTCATATTACGTAACATGCGCTACTTGTAATGCGTTACCCCCAACACTGATGAAGACTACATTACCCACAATGCTGTACAATCATTCCACCAATCAGAGAGCTTCAGCGAGAAAAGTGCACCATTCCCATGAAGCACTGTGAACGATGTGATTGAGTCTCTCAAAATACTCGCATATTTGAATATATGCATATTTTGAAATTATCTTAAAATATACTCTGTCTATAGATTCAATCAACTTTATGAATAGTTTTAGATGAATCAATGGTTTTTAATTCCATCTGTAATGCTTAAAGTTCTATTAAGCACACAATCTTGTCTTTTTGTCTGATTTACTTTCAAATAAAACCTTATAATGTTTCAATGACTTTTTAAAATTCCTGTGGGGAAAATGAATGGGGAAAAACTCTTCTGGAAATAAGTGGGCAAGGCTAATGCACTCTGTATTAATACAACAAATCAACATGGTCACACGACTCACCTGTACCGTTCCCAACCGGCTCTAAAGCGGCATCGGGCCCCATGGTGTCATAGTCTCCCTTCAGCTCATCTGTAAAAGAGAGACAGACAGCAGAGGAGAGTCTATTAGCTCACTGACACACTGCATCTGGACAGAAAACATCTTGTTCTGCGTCTCATGCAGGACTCAAAATGACCCACTTATTTACACTGACAACAATCACGCGAACACACGGAGCAGAGCGCACTGGGAAACAAGAGAGAGCAAACTCAGAGATCAGCTCAAGAATGTTCCATCCACCTGAACAAGCAAACAGAGCGAGAGAGAGACAGATAGAGAGAGAGAGAGAGAGAGAGAGAGAGAAAGAGAGGATGAGTCTTCTGATCTCCAGTGCACTGATCCGCAGCTGCTCCGTGTCTCTGGCACACAAACCAAACACACGGACTCTAATTAAACCACTGACATCATGAGAAACACAAACGCAGAGACACATCAACTCTGCATTAAACATCATCATTCTCAGTTTAGTCATCAGGGGTTCACCTGCTATTGCAAGGGACCTGAGGACATGTATTAATAATACAATTGATTTATATAATCAAATTTGATCTTCTTTTCTCTGGCGATTCCTGTCTACACAACAAATGTCAACATACACTTTTTAACATAAGTATATATACTGTACTATAAATATTAATGCACTTCTATAAAAAAAAAAAAGAAATGTGTAAAAATAGAATGTGTTAAATGCATCAATTTATAATTTATATATTGCAATTTATTCCAGCAATATATATAAAACAAATGTAGTGGAACTATATTACAATATTTTTTTAAAGCAATATATTTAAAAAAACTAATTAAAATGTTTTTACAATAATAAATATAATAACACCAATACATAATTATAACAATATAATATTAGACTATAGTATTCTTTTTTCTGATTCTGATTTTTTTTCTTTTTTTCACTTTTACTGGAACCCTCAGTTCGGATTCTTCTTTTCTCTCCCTGTTTCTATCAGTTTTACTATCGGTGTTTCGGGGAAACAGGGGGCAAATATTCCAGTAGGAGGTGAGCTAGTCCTCCTCAGTTTGGAGAGCCGAGGGAGTTGTGCTCTCGTCTCAGGCTGATAAATCAGTTCGGAGGTGGTGGGTGAGTAAACAGGCCTCTGAAGGAAACCAGTGTTGAATCTATTCCTCGATGATTTCACTCCATCCATTCAGTTTACTCTCAAAACATTCACGTCTGTATGGGTCGTTAGCATGCTCTGTGAAAACATACGGCTCCCGTATGAACCTCCTGACTCTCTGAGGTCCTCGGAAAGATACAAATGCAAGAGAAGAAAAAAACAGAAAGACAAGGGCAGGGAGGAACGCAGGTGATTTATTTAAAGACTGTGATAACAATGTCACACACTAGTGAAGGGCATTATGGGAGATGTGAGCGAGTCAAGGACGACACCAACGCAGCAATCTGACTGACCGGAGCAAACAGACAAGAAAAGAGCGAGGGAGAGCGTGCTGGGCTTATCTCAGGACAGAGCTATGTGCTGAGGTACCAGTGCAGACTCTCCGGCACCAAAGGCGAGAAAAAACACAGAGACGCAGAAGAAAAGTGCCCACAAGTTTGGAAAGAGTGCACAAAAGAGAGGGAGAGACTTTGGCGTCTTCCTCTGGAGCTAATGAACGTCACCCCAGCAGCACAGAAACATGGCCGTGGTTTTATCACAACACACACACACACACACATCATGGAATTGCAACACAGCGGAATCACAGACATTCCGGCTCCAAGAGGGTTTATCAAATTAAAGGAGTGTTCCGGGTTCAGTATGAGTTAAGCTCTATCAACAGCATTTGTGGCATCATGTTGAACATAATAACAACAAATATATCACTGGCTATCAACGTACACTTTAAAAACGTGTTTACTTCGTACTCAAATATATATACAAGAACTGTAATTGCAAACACAAATCTATTGGTTTAGAGTGGGGCAGGGTTATCATTGTTAACGAAAAATCAGTAAAAAGCTATCTAAAACAAAATCATTATTAAAAAACCATCATGGTACATTTTTTATGGCATTTCTCTTTTTAGGTGAAGTACTAAAATAACTAAAACCTCATTTTTTTTTTTTTTTTTTTGCTGAGAGTAAAATTGTGAACTTTAACTAAATAAATAAACACACACAAAAAAATTATAAAAAGACCACATTCAGTGTTATTTTACTCTCATATGTAGCAGTGGAAGTGGGTTTATGAAAGTGGCTGGCCATGATTCCCATTTCTGTGGTACTCTATGGCATCTCAAACTGTTGGGGTCATGAAAGGGGTCATTAGTTCAAAGACATGTGAGAAATCCTGGACTAAAGACAGCCGAAAACGCTTAGATTCTCCGAACCGCTGTAAATAATGAAGCCGGCTACTCTCCTGAAGGAAAATCAGACTTCATAGTATTCCTAATGCCACTATACCAGCTTTTTTTGGGGCGTATTAAATTTTTAGACCAGCGAACGCCCCCTCTTTCTCTCGGCTCTGTGCACAGCTAGTTCATTAGCAGAAATGAATAGCGAAGAAGTGCTCATTTAGATGGTCTGTCTTCCATGGGCTCTCACACTCCTATGTTTCTGTCATCCGCTTCTAAGAATCATTGACTCTTATTACACATGTAAATGGCTATCATAAAAATAAAAATTTCATTTAAGATTCTTAATGACTTGAGCAGCAGCCTGGCCTCCCTTAATGATTACCTCTCTCCCTCATTAAGAGTATTTATCTCTCTGCGTCTCTGACTGCGCCTCCCGCACCAATGATGCTTGCAGGAGGAAAGCGGGAGCCACGTTTACACGGACATGCGACGCTCTGCTATTACTGCAATTACCAATCATGCTCTGCAAACCGGTGCCGAAAGAGCCTCCGACGATTACCGGCAGAAACGGGTCTCATGCGATAATTAAAGAGAAGCGTTCTGCTGTAGTTGTACTGGAAGTGAGAGCAGGCTTCAACAAATATTAGAGACAACATACAGAGGAGAGAGGCGTGTCCGATAAAGAATGGGTGTGTCTAATGTGTGGTGGGTGTGTCCATGATATGAGGGGGCGTGTCTTCGAGAAGGTGTACATGATCAAAAGAGAAGAGGGGGTGTTTAAGATAAGATGGGTGTGTCTAAAATGAAAGTGGGTGTGTCTAAGTTAAGGTGTGGCTGACTAAGTGATGAGGGGTGTGTCTAGGAGGAGAAAGGGTGTGCCTAAGAGAAGGTGTGAGTGACTAAGACAGGAGAGGTATGTCTAACAGAAGTACAGTCGGGTGTTTAAGATAAGATGGACGTGTCTAAAAGGAAAGAGGGTTTGTCGAAGAGAAAGTGTGAGTGACTAATAGATGAGGGGTGTGTCTAAAATGAGAGAAGGTGTTTCTAAGAGAAAAAACGGTGTGTCTACGAGAAGATGTGGATGTCTAAGATGAGAGGATGTGTGTCTACAAGAAGTTGAATGTGGCTACGAGAGGAGAGGTGGGTCTAAAAGGACAGAGGGTGTGTCTAAGAGAAGGATAGGTGTGTCTAAGTAAAGATATGCATGGCTAGGAGAGGAGGGGGCATGTCTAAGAGTTAAGATGGATGTGTCTAAGAGAAGAGAGAGTGTGTTCAACAGAAGATATGCATGACAAAGGAGGAGGGGGACATGTCTAAGAGAAGATGGACAGGTCATATGGAAGTAACTCACCGGTACCATCGACTGACGCGCACAGCAAGTCGTTTTCGTGCCAGACGTTCTCTATTCCACTGTCCTTCATATCATCTTCATCATCCACAGTCTTCCTCAGCAGTGTGTGACTCAGGGTCGGAGAGGGCGGAGCCACAGACTCATGATTGACGAGGCTGACTGGACTCCCCGCCCCATTGAGCAAGCCGTCCTCCTCCGACACCAGAAGCCTGTCCTCTTCTTCCGTCTCTGATCCGGTTTCTATAACGTTCTCATATTCCAACACTGTCAAAAAACACATATACAAACAGATGATCAATATAACAGAATATAAAGTTATCGCTGAGCTTGCGCATGCACGTGACTCTATGAATGAGCATTAAACCCCTCTGGGATGAGTTAATAAAGGAAGACCTTCCATGTAGATTTTATATTTAGTTTCATCTGTGCATTGTTTAGCTTGGGTAAGCAAGAGTATGCCCGCACACACACACACACACAAAGCGCAGTCTATCTTAACATTCCCCTGTGGACAAAAAGATTACACTAGGCATATCTGTTCCTAACATGATCTCTGGCTAATCCACTGGTCTGCACTTGCCTCTCGAACAACTGCACAACAGGTGCAAATTAAAATGAAAACGGTGTATGTGTGTGCGTATGTGACCTGGGCTGAATACCAATTGACAGGGGAAACAAAACCTTTTCAAGAGGTGTGACCACAAGGGTTTAGGCAAGTTCAGACTGAGTAATGCTCTCTGTGAGAGAAAGAACCCAAGAAAAAAGACAGAGAAAGAGGGAGGGAGGACATAAGAATAGAAAAGAATAAGTGAGACATTCAGGCTTGATGTGTGGTCCAGATATACCTTCAACACATTTACATTCAAAACACCCTTCACACGCCCAGTGACCGGACACAATATTTCTAGACGGGCTGCCGGTGCTGGAACACTTCCATGAGTCTGACCGCAGAAAAGTCAGGCTTCGTATCGGCCACTTTACCCACATGCTCACAACGCATTAAATTGATTGATGTAACAAAAGATTTCTATTTAAAAATAAATGCTGTTCTTTCTATTCAACATTAATAAACATCAGAAATGTGTCTTACGCATTCAGATTTGGTCACAGTAATAAATTGTGTTTTCAAATATATACAGCTATCTTTTACATTTAAATAACATTTTCCAATTTTTACTGTATTTTGATCAAGCAAATCAACACCAAACTTTTGAACGGTAGTATACATTTAAAAACCTTCTGACCATCATCACATCAGAGGAGACATCTGGATGTTAAAAGAAGTTCTCAAAATGAGCGAGCATGCGTTCATGAACAGGTTACGAAAAATGGCTAAGAAGAGAGACAGAAAGAGAGAGAGAGAGAGAGAGAGAGAGAGAGACAGCGCTTCCACAAAGTAGAAATGACATCTTGAGAAGTTAAAAACAAAATCCATCAACTTTGTACTCGCTGCTGGAAGACTTGAAAAGGCCGATAAATAATGATGGGTTGGGTGGAACTTCAGATGGAGTAAAAACTCTGGAGCGAGAGCATTGTTTGGCTGACAGACAGCCTATCACACGCCGGTATTGTGCTCTTCAACACAATAATTCCAACCTGCTAATGTCACGGCAGCCATTACAGTGATTCCTCACCTCATCTCTAATCAGTCTTTTGTGTTTCCAGAGTGCAGACACAAAGAAACGATAATGTTTACTTGCCGGCTAAGTTCTCCTCTGATGACACTCTCTATTCGTCGGCGTCTTCTGCGAGTGTCAAAGGGAACAAAGGCGATTACGGCTGCCATTCTGGCGCTGATGCTACCTGCTCCTCTGCTTTTGATTTCAAACAAATAAAAGGAACATCTCTCACTCCGATGCCACAGATAATTAAAATGACATTCCTAATTGCCCCAGTCACCGTTAATGTTGGGCTTAACCTACGCGCCGCTCGCAGACAGGCCTGTCATTTCTGCGGCTGATAATCGCAGGGCCGTGCGAGATGGTATTGATTTCGATGGACGCTTTCTCCACGCAAACACACACTTAGACGACTACAAACCCGAGGAACTTATTCAAAGACGTTGAAAGTGTGACAAACTCTCTGCACTCTATGACTATTAACACACAAAAAAGCTCGTATAAAGGAGTCTCTTCTGCACAGTTGGAAATCACTCAAAGAAATGTGATTCAGGGTTAACCTACATCGAAAGCAATAAACACGGAACAAAAAAAAGTCTTCATTGAAATGGAATGTTAACTAAAGTAAAATAATAATATATATAAAAAAAAACACAAGCTAATTCAAAATATTAACAAAACTCATATGGTGTATATGGTGTAACACCCAATAGCATCTGACATTAATGAAACATCAGTTATGCAAATAAAAAGATCACTTTTATATCCCTCACCTCAACTTCCTGTTTCAAAAGGAAATGTGTCATAACCACAAGGGCTGTCCTTTTGTCTCTTTCAGCAAAATCTGTTTAAAATCCAATGTCTCTCAGGTCAACTGCATAAAGGCATCACAATGAAGCCGGAAGCACAGGCAGAGAAAAACAAAGTGTCCTGCTTTCTTCTCCTCTCTGAATCCAGTAATCCACACGAGTCTGAGGAGTCTGGTGCCTCTGAAATTCCCGAAGTGCATGCTCCAGGGCGGCCTTCTCTCGCTGCTGCACGAGCCCAACCTGAGGGCCTCTCAGCGGTCAGACGGTAGAGGAGCCCTGAGACGAGCCTGTGGCCCTGACGCTGCGTGTGTGTGTGTGTGGAGGTGACAGACCCCCGCAGGTAAACCTACACACTGCGCTCGAGTCGTCAGGGCTAATGGGAGGAGACATCAACCGTGCTGAAGATAACCGGCACTCCACATGCTGCCTCACACATGCAGATCACCTGAAAACCTCCGGCTCCAACAACACATATAAACGCTCATATTTCCCTTTCACTTCAGATGATCTATATGTTTTTGGCTACAATTTACAACAAGGTTCAATTTGACATTTAACATTACTCAAGTGCATTAGTTAATGTGAATAACAATGAAAAATACTCTTAAAGTATTTAGTTCATGTTAATTAGAAGTCATATCTCTTAACTTTAATTAGTGGACTTGAGCTACAGTAACATGAATTAACAATGAACATTTTATCTAATGTTAACAAAGATGAATAACTACTGTAACACGTGCACTGCTCTTTAGTTAACACACACTAATGGGAACTTAACTCGTTTATAAATAAATATTTTTATCTCAAGAAGAACTCTTTTTTCCTCAGGAAGCAATTTGCAACACATATTTATTATTTTAATTATTATTATTTTTTGATTAATATCCGTTTTATTAATTATTATTTCTACTGGTATTGTATGAATCATTTATTTGCAAAAGCAGATATAGTTTTTTTTTTTTATGTTATCATGTTTTTATTGTGTTTTATTGTGTTATGTTTGCTAACCTTCTTTATCTGATATTACAACGCAAATGTTTCACATAAAACTGCGAGACCATACTGATTCAAAATGAATTCAGAGAGCAGATCATTTGAGATCTCGTTTTAAAGAGTAGACAGGTGTGAGATTACAACAGTTTTCTCAGGAGAAGCATGATTTGTGACTATAATGCTTATTAAAACAACAACCTTTTTTTAATTTTGCAAGCTTGCAAGTTGTTTGCTTGTGTGTCCATGAACTGTTTTCATATGAAGCTCTTCCAGACTGATATGGGGGTTTTGGGGAAGCCATGCAACGCCTCAAGAAAAAAAATAAAGAGTGAAAGAAAGAGAAAGGGAGCGAAAGACGAAAGGGGGTGGTGTGGTGAAGAGAAAGGGACAGAAGGGCAGCAGCCGAGAGCGAACAAAAGACGAGTGAAAGAGTGAAGCAGCTTTGAGAGGCCAGTGAATGGAGAAACTCAGCGATGTGTAAAACAACTCCTGTGTCTGTGTGCGGATCCAGGACGGCCCGAGCGGCTGTGTTTCAGGAAGGGGGTGGATATGTTCAATAATTTCTTCCGTGAGGCGGCCACAGTAGCCAGATTCTAAGTGAATTAAAGTCCCATTTATTTTGCAGGGCCAAAGCAACAGGCTGGAAAAGTTTAGCTTCTCAGCTCGGACCGGCCCGGCCCGTTCGTCTCCACCATCTGTGCTGCTCGGGTCGCCCCCCTCTCCATCCTCGAGCCAACCAGAAACACATGCGCACAAAAGATCTCTCGCCCACCCCAGGATAAATGACGCAAGAAAATCTGTGTGCACAGGGCAACAATACAGCAGACCCAGAGCCAGCGTGAGGGAGATTCGGCCAACACTGACCGAAGACCCATCAGTGCATCTCAAAAATAACATCAACATGCTTTCATGCTATTTTTTTATGCATCGAACACTTTTATGGCATACTGTACTGCAAACTATAACTAAATCTTCACTCAGCTCTTTATATGTCGCTGGACGCATGTGTCCAACTTTCTACATACATGCACTATTTACACAGACTACATAGCACATCTCAAATCTCTCATTGTTCATATCTCTGCAAAATGTATAGTGCATATATTATTGTCCAGCTTTAATCTGATAAATGCAACAAGGCATGAAGATGCATTATAAACATTAACATTTTTATGTGAAGCTTCTTTGAAACAATGTGAAAATTGATGGTAACACTTTATTTTAGGGTCTCTTAACTAGTTGCTGATTAGCATGCATATTACTAGAATATTAGCAATTTATTAGTAGTAATTAAGCACATATTAATGCCTTATTCTACATCCCTAATTCTACCCAAACTTAAATTTAAAATTACATGCTATTAATAAAACGTAAATTGAGGGAAAAGTCATATGGTAAATACATGTTTGTTATTCTAAGTGTTAAATAATAACTTAATTTAAAATAATTTTTAAAATTTTAAATCATTATTATTATTATTTTTTTAATTTACTTCAAATGTATTCACTCAATTGTTTCTGTAATGCTGCTTTGAAACAATGCGTATTGCAAAAAACATTACAGTTTAAAATTACTGCAAATATAAACAACATTATTATTTAAAACAACAAAAAAAAAAACCTAACAAACTGCATTACATGAAAAATATATTTTAGAAATGCTGATACATTTCCAAAAGGTATCTGTTATCATGTTTGTGTGGCAGTGGATGGAAATCTTTTGTCAGGCCAAGCCCTTGCCCAAAAAAATCAGAAGAAAAAGCTCCTTCGTGTCTCGAAGGAAAAGAGAGAGGAGAGACGGGGGCATCTGTGCAGGTGAGCGCGGGGTAACAGGGGTATCTCCGGCTCTCACATCCGTCAAGCAAAGGAAAGGTTAAAATTAGAAAATTTAATTTATTTGATAATTTCCCAGAATAATTAGAGTTAATATGGGTTAATTAATATGCAAATCTCTCAGCAGATGTTCGACAGTGAGTGTTGCGCGCAGAGGCAGCCCGTTCGCTCTCCCGCATGCGTTTGGCTGTCAGTTAGTGACCGTAATTGCCGTAACTAACCAAATACACACAAAACCTTTAGCGGGATAAAACGCTTTCTGCCCCAGTCCCGGCACACCGCCACTTCTCTCGCACAAAGACGCACAATTTCTTATTTTCTCTCGTCTGAAAGGGCCTTTTATGTGGCGGTCGTTTCGGCGGTGAATGAGGCGAACGTTCTGCACGCTTCACTTTTCTCTCGCCGCTTTATATTTTCCATAAACGTGTATAAATATAAAAGAGGAACAGAACGACACCTGCTCTCGTGGTTGTTGCTGTCTTCCCACCTAAATATGTTCAGATGGGGCCGTTTACGTGAATGAACAGGATGAGGGAACGTGGAAATGCTCCTCGACTCTTTTCAACCAGGTTGCTCATCAAATATTGATGCAACTCCAAAAAGTCCTCAGCTGTGATCGCTTTAGTGCGTATTTGACTGCAGCTGATCTCTGAGCGCTGTTAAAACATTCATTCAAGTACACACACACACAGACACAGGAGCCTTTCACTGGTGTTTACCTGAAAAACACACTTCTAGACTTCTGATGCGGCAAGAAGTGTCTCGAGTTATCGGCAGAGATACATGAACCTGTGGTTTCTGGGGCTCGTCGTCGAACCACGGTGCTTTTAGAAGTAGTTCATTAAACTTTACTGAGGTAACTAACATATCAGCTATGCATTTCATTCCGTACTGTTAAACAATCCCAGCAGGGATAACATCACAGCTGAAAGGGAACGCTTTCGGAAATTTGTCAGCCAAAGTTAAGAACAAACTTTCTTCTCGTAACATTAATACAACATTCGCTTATAGTTATTTGGTCCTTAATAATGTTCTCAGAACAGTAGCATATAAAAAAGTATGAACACCGAATTCATGGAATGTTTTATTTCTGATGCATTTTAGGTTGTTGTTTTTTTTATTATTTGTTACTTTTGTTTCAGAACATTCAGAGAACATTCAAATGTAACATCGTTTGCAGCGTTCACAAAACAAAGCAAAACAAAAGATAAATTTCAATTTTAACACAAATTCACACTGAACACAACTAATAAAACTAGAAACATCCCGGTTTACAAAACTGCACCGCTAGCATAGCGATAAAAAGCAGCATTTTTTTAAAATGGAAAAAAAAAAAGCGAAGTGATGAAAACGAATCAGTAAATCATTTGCAAACTGATTCATCTGCACAAACTGTCCGCTTGATACAATTTAGCATAGTTAAAATGTTTAATGCCACTATTGACCAATCACAATCGAGTATCCCAGAGAGCCATGTAATAAGGTCTGTTAATGCAGTTGATCTTCTCTCAGTGGAATACTCGAGGTCTCTTCCAGGGGTAAACGCCTCTCTGCCCTCCCCACCCAAACACTCTCGTACAGCAGACAGACACAAAGACACTCCAGCCTCCTTCCCTGCCCCCTGCTCTTCTCTCTCTCTCTCTCTCTCTCTCACACATGGGCAGGTAGAGGAATGCGCTGACGGACGCAGTATGTAGTGTTGTGGGGTTGTGGCTGTCACAGAGCAGTGTTATCAGACAGACAGACTGTTTAATACCGGTGAAGCATTTGATCAGCGCTCACACACTTTCACCGAGCCTACTCTACGTGTACCTTCAGTTCAACTGTGTTGTGAATGTTAGGATCTGTGACCCTGACTGTTCACGATCACATCCACACCGCACCTCTCAGGGAAAAACAAACAAACTGCACACCGCAGAATCATGGCGTGTTTTGCAGCCTGTACGGTCTATTTTAATAAAACAGGAATCTATAAAAATAAATAACTTGCGCTAAGTACATGCTAATTTAAATGTAAGCAATCATGGCGAAATTAATTTTGCCACAGCTGATTAAAACATCAATACATATTGTATAGAGTATTTCCCCAATCTGTTTTTGTAAACGTATGTCGACCTGCGCAAGATTAATAGGAGCGCTGCTCTAACACATAGCTCTGTCGGAGCAGATTACTGTGTGTTTGGAGTAATAATGGCTAAACACAATCTGAGATGTAATTATACTCTGTAACGGGATCATTTGACTGTGATTTGCTTTGATATAAATAAAGAATGAGCACATGGCAGACAAAGGTAAGGTGTGTTTTCATTTCTTTGGAATAATTTGCGCTGATGAATCATTCACAATAAGAGCAGGAACGTCTGTCAGGCAAAGCAAATAGAGTGAGTCTTTACACGACGGTAGTAGCACTTCATCCTGTGTTCGGTACATATATATATTGTCCTCCTTATTCTGCAGCGCTAAACTATCACTTGGACACCGAGATAAGTACAAGCTGAGAACAGCGTTTTGAGCCACTCAAGGTTGCACTGCATTCTTGGCTCGCAGTCCAGCCTTTAGAAGGAAAACCTTTATCTCTGTCCGACAGAGTCCCACCTGAAGATCAGCATGACTTTCTACAAATCAAACACACACTGAAATGAAACTGTTGTGTTTACATATACAAGAAGAACACACACCAAGTCATCCCTAAAAACGATTTCCCATGCACAGGAAAAAAATCAGCAATGCCACTAGTAAAAAGGAGCATCTTTGAAATACATTTATTTCATACTAAGTGTAGTTCAAATGTATTAACTCAAGACTTCCTGTTATAAAAATTCGGAGAATCACTTTGGCACAATGCACATTGAGATCATAAGCCTAAGCATGTGTTTTAATGTCTCTTTGATGAGGATTGTATGACCTTTAAATAACATCAGTCTTTAAATATAAAAATGTTTAAAGTGTACCTTGCAGTAGTTCCACTTACACTAAGTACGTCTTTAAATGGACTTCAACACAATTAAAGCACATTAAGGACAACATTAGTTGTCCCAGTTTAGCAGACTTGAAGTATACTATTTGTTATACCATTTTAGTAGGTATTTAAATATGAAAATACATTTGAAGTATACTTTGAAATACATTTATTGTTCACTTCCATCTGTGTCAAACCGTGCCCTGAGTTTGCAGAGATCTCATTACAAATTCTCCCATGATCAAATGTTGCAATCCTCGTTCGTTTGAGTCTATTTGGGTAACACAATTTATATTGAAACACATCTCACGAGCAAAGAAAGAGCAACAGAGGCTTTTTGTTTTTTCGCTGGGTCTGTCAGAAGCGAAGAAAAGGAAACGCCATTTATCAACCTGATGCTGTAAAATACGGAGGCCTTTCTGTCCGCATGAATGGAAAATTAATAAAATAATAAAGCGCACAGGGCAGGGAGGGGGGAAAACAGCCTCTTGGACGTCTTCCAGGCCCTGGCGAGGGGGTCACGGGGGGGTCGCATTCATTGTGGGGCTGAATTTTCCGATGCGTTTCAGGCACAATGAGAGAGTAAAATCCGTGCGAGGGCAGGTTTTGGGAAAAGCATCTGTGCTCAGGTCGATTACTGTCATAAAACTCTGCCAGCGCCCAGCTGGGGGTCAGACGGAGAGAGGGGACGGGGGGAAGAGGTCCTCAGATGGTTTAAAGATCAGAGCAGGACTATCCAGGTGAGAGGTAGAGCCCCCCGGCCAGCCCAATCTGAGCTGCTCATTCAGATGCTAATGAGAGGGTAGAACACATCTGTTCCCCCCCCACCGTTCGAGGTCTTTGTCACCTGAAAAGCTCCCCACCAGGTATCAAACAAGCTGCAGGAAACAGCCTCTTTTCATCCTGTTACCTCCGTTCTCCAATCAGCAAATGAGGCCCTGGTGACAACAGGGGCCCCCAAGAGCCCGGCGGGGCCACCGATGCCCCACACGCACCTGACACAGTTACACAGCCCAATTAACCCTTGCTCGCTGATGAACACCAGCAGCAAGCTGTTTAACTCACCCGAGCGGTTTACAAACGCGATATCCAGTGACCGATTAGCTCTGGAAACGAGTTTGACTTGGTAATCGTCTCAGAGCATGGCGCAAACACACGGAGAGACGTTCGAGTTCTCTCACCTGCCTTTTCACTGCCATCCTGAGAAACACACCGACGCGTTTAATTAGAGCTGGATGCTGCGATCGCCCCACGCTCTGTCACACAAGACCCGCTCAACCCAAATAACGACCTGAGACAGACAGCCCCGCGGCACGCTGGCGGACCCCCCGCCAAGCTTTCTTATGCTAAATGCGCCTCTCTTAAGCCTAATCTTCAGCTGGGCCGCTTAAACACAACAGCACGCTGCACCTTTACTGCAGAACGGAGGCCGTTAGCATGACAAAGATGCTCATATTCATATGCTGAATGTTGAGACAATGAGCTACACTGCATAATAGATCATGTCTGAAAGGTATTTGTAAAGCTGCAATCGAATCAAGTAAATGTTGAACTTGTAAAATGTGAGTGATCCAACATGCATTCTGACCGGCTATATCACCATATTACAGTACAATATTGTTTTTTTTTTTCAAAATGCATCTTATTACATACATATCATCTGTGCATCTGTTTCAAAAACAGCTTGTCGTTTAAATTTAATTACCGGTCCTTCTCTCTGGTGATGTTTGCAGGACTTTCCATTCATTTTCTGCGAGCTCATGCTCATCTGCTTCATATAATACTCAGTAGGCATGGTAAGATTGACCGATTTGCATCGGTGCATCTGCATAAAAGTTAATAACGCGATATGATTTAAAATAAAATAAAATAAAAATGCATCTGAAAGAACCAAAGTAATAAATGCAAAATATCTGTACTATATTTAATGACATAGTACATTTAACAGAATTGTTTCCCCATTGCATTGAATTAATTTGAAATCAGATCCCACTGCATCGTGATATCGGGGTAAACTTTACCACATAGCATCTTGTAATGTATTTCATCGTATAGCTGTCCTATATTTGTTTCTTTTGCACGTCACAATACGTAAGAAAAGACGTGTCACAAACTAAAAACGAGTCTGCCTAATGCATAAGTGTAAAGTTTTCTTTTTTTGTATAAGGTAGCATCAAAGCGTCAGTCTTTCAGCCAGAGGTGCACCACAATGCAAGCGTGTTCCTTACATAATTGAGCATTCCCTGTTCTCTTTAGGTGTACGGAGGGGCCGCCGAGAGTTGCACAGTGGGTAAAAGTAGAAGTTTTGATGTCCTGTCCACCTCGCTGGCTCAGTTCTCCGAGCGTTTCCCTCCGAGCTGTTCTCTTTTGATCACAGGCATGAAAGCCATTTCTTGCGAGAGTGCAGGTACCTGGGGTACGGCTAGGTGCTAATTAGCTCAGCAGGATAATTGATGTGTAGATTACACCACGAACAAATGCCTCGACTTGTTTGTTCTTCTCACTTTTCCTCCCCCTTACCTCTGCCCTAATGAACGGTAGCTGCCTTGTTAAAACCACACTAACGCGCAAGCGAATGCGCAGGGAGGGCTTTCCCCAGGTGAAAATACCTTTCAGAAGGAGCGTACAAAACATGCACGCTCCTGACCTGCAGAAATGCCTCTGTTGAGCGCTGGGATTCATGCAGGCAGCTCAAAGAATTTAAAAAGGAAACAATTTCTAAATGAAAGGCCGTGCCATTAGAGTACCAATGGAGTTCTATTGTTACGCCCTGTAATGCCATTTCCTTCATCTTTTGTCTCAGAGAGGCTATTATTAGCGGCCTCTCACAGCTGCGTATCCGTTCAATAGGGTTTGAATTTGGTCATTAACAAGTGAATATCAGCAAACACATTTGCGGAGCCCCTGCCATTGCTAATAAACTAACAATGAGTACAAGCCTAATTGGCAAATGCAATGAAGAAACGAAGGCAAGGTGCCTGAGGTAAGGCAAGACGGCGGAAGAACAGACAGGTCATTATGAGGACGGATGTGGAGAGAAAAAGGTGAACAGTTGAATTGTCGCCTCCTCGCAGTTCCCACGGACAGCTATAATCCGTCTCTCGCTAGTTTACACGTTAAACACGTTATTGTGATTACGGACTCTCGCTTTCGCAGCACTTCTACACACACCGGGCCGAGTCTGCGCCTGCGAGCCATACTTGTGTTCTCCCAGACAGTTGATGGGTCTTTGGGTCAGAGGTTTTCCTCTGCTTGGCCGTTCGATGCACTTCCTGTCTGAACTGAATTCCCTGCAGCTGCTCTCAGATCTTTATTCAGACCGGAAGTCTTTGTTAAGCACTGCCTTCTTTATTTTCTCTGTATAAACCTGAAGAAATGTGTTACCAGAAGGAATTTCCACTCTGGTCTGTTAACCCTTAACATTGCACTGATGATGTTGTTTACTTAGTATAAAGAACTCTTAATTCTAAGACAGTGACCTATGCATCTGTATTTACGTGACCCTGAACCACAAAACCAGTTATATGGGTCATCATTTTGAAAAGATCTGAAAGCTGAATGAATAAGATTTACACTTATGTGTGGTTTGTTAGGAAATGCAACTATTTGAAAATTGGTCGTTTGAGTGTCCAAAACATCTAAATACTGTTAAAATCCCATTTAAAGTTGTCCGAATAAAGTTCTTAGCAATGCATATTACTAATCAAAATTTAAGTTTTAATGCATTTACGTTAGAGCATCTTCATGGAGCATGGTCTTAATTCAATATCCTAATGATTTTTGACATAAAAGAAAAATGGATAATTTTGACCAATTCAACATATTGTTGGCTAATGCTGAAAATATACCCATGACACTTTTTAACTGCTTTTGTGCTCCAGGCTCAGATTTGTAAGCAACTTATCTAAAGTGACTTGCATTGAAAAGTATACATTTTCAAGTTGATTGAGCTAAACTGAAAAATAATCGAAAGGGCCACACAATTTTTTTGTGAATTCACCCCACAGAGTTTTGAGATGGAAGTCCAGCTAAAACCCAAACTGCTAAGTTTTTGCTTTCTCCAAACTAAGCCAACAGGGATCTAATCCTCCAACAAACTCCATAAACACACTCCTCCTGCTTTAAGAAAGTGCAAGGAACCATTTTTTCTCTCGATATTTCTGCGCTTAGACCGCACCATAATCATCTTATACACGCTTTTCTTTGTTTGGGGATTTTCACGTTTCTCCTTCCAGAGAGATAAGCAACACAATAATGAAAGCTTTAATTACCCCACCCCTCTGCCCGCTGAAGGACGCGAGACTGTGTCATCACGGAGGGGGGGAAGCAGATTGTGCCGGAGCTAAGAAAAACTGTATTTGGACTTCTTGCCGAAACGGGAATAAAAAAAAACATGGTCGTCGGGAAAACTGGCACTTTCCGTCACCAACCTGATAATTCTCCCTCCATCCCTCACCCTGGAGGTCTTTTGTTTTCCCCTCCTTCTCCCTGTCACCATCTCGGCACAGAATCAAACAACAGCAGGGTTTACTTTTTTTGCCTTAAAGAAAGATAGAGAGAGAGAGAGAGAGGAAGACGGGAGAGATTTGGTTCGGGCCGGGGGTTTCGCCGGGTCACAGGAAACCTGGACTATGCAGATGTTTAACAAAAGCCTTTCATCTTCTTCTGCTTTCCTGAACTTCCAAGCACCGGAGACTTTTAAGCACAGAGTTGATAATGAAAGCTCTTTCAGCAGTTGATATGAGAGCTTTTCATCCAAACTATACACTCCCGCTATCACCATTAACAAACGCAAAACAGGTAATTAGAGAACACACATCATGGTGATTCAGGAGTGAAGCTGCTCCGCTGCAGCACAAATATTTACCAGTATGTATATTAGGTACGTTTTTTTTTTTTTTCTCCATGTCTGTAATGTTGTGGTTATTATTCAAGAGTAAAAGCGCATTAAATATTCTCTCAGGCCAAAGACAGATATATGAAGCAATGCACAAGTGTGAATGACACACAGAAGCTTATAGAAGACATGAATTTGTTGTAAATATGACAGATCTCTAAGTAACTAAAAGTAATCTGTGTTTGGGAGTGTGTGATCTTGTTGCAGTGTTCTGTATTGAAACCCTCCAATGAGGCAAACGATTCATGATCCGGTGCAAAAATATAAATAAATAACAATACATCATCACAGTTCTAAAATTAGGATTGCATTTTACAAAGTATGAATGTTTAGGTTGTTTCACCACCAAATCGTTTCATGTCAATCCAACTTTGAATCTTTGAATCCGAAACCCAATAAATCTCTTGAACCAATCTGGTACCGATTTTTAGAACCAATCTGTTCACAAATAAGACTGAATCATTAAAAAACACATCTATCTATCTATCTATCTATCTATCTAATAAAGAGAGTACATAAGCTGAAACAGAAAGTGTACACCAGTCGTCGGACTCCACTGGCTGTTATGTTATTTTCAGAAGGACAGTGTTCTGTCAGTATCACAGGCCTCCCACCAGCTCATCTTTATTAAAGAGCGTCTACTGACACCCATAATAACCCAGAGCTCCATCAATCGGCTAAAGGACGGAGAGGGACATCCACCTGGGGACCTGGAGAAAGGCGGGATAAAGCCACGAGGTGAGAGGACACACAGAAAGGCCGCCGCTACCGAAGGCTTTTATTTGTGACAGGCTTGTTTCTTTTTTGGTATATGTGTGTGTGTGTGTGTGAGCCTGTTTGTTACCGCGACTCTTATCTGTGCTGGTGTATGTGTAAGGTGTGAGAGGATGAAAGCCGTGTGGGTGACAGGAACTCAGCTGCGGCACGGCAGAAAGAAACTAATCAGCCTTTTACAGCTTGAACCGAGGCGGTAAGGTAGCCTCGCGCTAACCGCACACGCGCTAGCTCTGTCACCGCTACAAATTGGCTTCTTACAGAACTCAAGGTGCCAACGGACCATTAGACGCACAAAAGCAAGAGTTTTCCTAGCGTCTCTTGTGAAAAAACAGTGCACCTCCCCGCCGAGTAAAACACACACTGTCTGCTCCTGATCAGGGATGTTTGGAGCTCTGGAATATCTCTGTTCTGCCGGAGCTAAGATGTTTCTTCACAGGATAAAATGTTCAAATGCCAGTAAAGTCAATAGAATCAACAACTATTTACACATCTTTACAACCCTGTTGAAATAACTAATAGAAACCAACACAGAATTTGTAATGGTTTTACTGATTATAATTGGAATTGTACTGGTTTTAATGGAAACTGTAATTGTAAGGTCCACTGGTAATCGATCGCCTTCTATTGGTGGCTTGATGAAACCAATAAATCCTAAAAGAAAATGTGACCCTAGAACACAAAAGCAGTCATAAGTAGCAGAGGTATATTTGTAGCAATAGCCAACAATATATTGCACAGGTCAAAATGATCAGTTTTTTCTCTTATGCCAAAAATCCTAGTGAGTAAATATCATGTTCAATTAAGATATTTTGTAAATTTCCTACTGCAAAAAATATCAAAATGTTATTTTTGATTAGTAATATGCATTGCTAAGAACTTCATTTGGACAAACTTAAATGCAATTCATTCAATATTTCCTGATATGCACCCTCAGATTCCAGATTTTCAGGTTTGCCTGATTTTGTCCAATCCTACCCAACCATACATCACACAGCTTTCAGATGATGCATACATCTCAATAAAAATAAAAAATAGCCCCTTATGGCTGCTTGTGTGCTTCAGGGTCACATACGTCTTATAACACACTACAGAAAAACTACTTACCATGGTTTTAATGGGTAAACATTGATGGTTTGTAATGGTATTTGAAGTGGATGCTTTCTTTTGTTTAGATTTTTTTTTCATCTAGATATTAGAGTAAATAAGAACGCAGCTCCTTTTAGCACTACACAAATGTGGCTTTATTCTCTAATGGTTTGAAAATAAATCAGACGCGCGCACACACCTGCACACGCAGTAAACAGGTTGACAGAGAGGAAGCTGTCACCAATTAGCGGCGGCGCTAATCTGGTTGTGTCGAGAGGATTATACTCTGTCCTGGTGGGACGAGGGAGAAATTTCATTTCCTGAGCAGCGTTCACAGACTCTACCTGAGTCAGCGGAGCTGTGCACGTCAAATCCGTGCTGAGATAACAGTTAATCATCTCTCGCCCAGAGAAACTGTTTCCCTCCACTGGGCTGAGCACCCGGCGCTTCATTCCTTCTGAAAACACATGAGAAAATATGACCTAACCTCTCACCAACGCCAACACGGGAAACACACCACCTCACAGAACTCCTTGAGATCTTCCACACTAGTTTACAAGGTTCATGCTGCCTTCAAGTCCTCCTGCGTATGAGCCCAGAAGTTGAAAATGTAAAAAAGTGAAAAAAATGGGTGTGCTGAGCTACACTCTTAAAAATAAAGGTGCTTAAAAGGTTGTTATGAAATAAGCATTTTTGGTTCCTCTAAGAACCATCTCTTTCTTAGTTTTTTTATAATCTGAAGAACCTTCTTTCGTGAATCTTTTGTGAAGCAGAAATGTTCTTCAGATGTAAAAGGTTCTTTATGGAACCATTTAGACAAAAATGGCTTTGTGAAATCGAGCTAGTCATTATTAATAATATTCACTAATGTAGTAAACTGTGTTCACAATTACAATTTAAAAGTCAAAAGGGAATTACTTTTACACTGTGATATCCAAAACAAAATATGCAATGAGGGGAAAAAAGTTGGCAGAGGCTTGAATTTATCTCGGAGGAACTCATTGAATGTTTATTTGGACATATTTGGAATAATGCTGAACAATGCATCTTAATTATTGCATGAGATTAGATTTACTGTCACTCAATAAAAGATATTATCTCTGGCTACAGTTCGCTATGTACACCCATGCATGCTTTCTGGGCTCAGTGGTACTGTAGTACTATACATATTAGGTCACTGCCACTATATACTTATATATCTGAAACACAGGCATCTTCCAAATTGGAAGATGTTTGGAAGTGCTTGCAAAGAAAGGTCATCAAATTAGATTCTGATGCAAGACAAATGAACTACCTCTATTAGAACAGAAGCACTTTTAAAAACAAATGTAATAATTAATTAAGACAGTGAGTTACAGTATTAGTGGTTAAAACCAAAAACACAGAGAGAGAGAGAGAGAGGCTGCTGGGCTTATTGTATTAGGCATTGAGCTGTATGTGAGAGATAAGAAAGAGACAGATTCGGTGTGTGTGAGGGCAGAGAGGTTCGAGGTACGAGCGTCTTATCATGCTGTTTTATTCCTGGGAAAATCAGGTGGAGTCATGCATTCAGCCGTCATGAACGAGTATCCGAACACGACACTTCACATCCAGCGTGGCGTGTGTTTGCACGCTTACAAGCTCCGCGCGCTTTATCTGTGTCAAATCGTATGCAAATAAATACTCTCGGCTCTAAAGTGTTTTACAGACTCACTACAGTGAATTCTGACAGCACTTCCTCACATTAGATCTTCACTGTCGGTTTTTGTCTTTATTTCTGGATTCTGCGCTGAAAACACACATGCTCCTGAAGCGGGAGAGAAAGTGTCCATCTGTCTGAAATTTAAGTAGCCTACACTGACACAAAGTCCCAGAGAGAGGAGTGATTTCCTCAGGTTAACTAAATAATTTATGCTCACCTCACTTTAGCATGATGAAGCAATTTTAGCTTGTACTGATGCACACACACACACACACACACACACTCACACACTCACGCACAGAGAGAGACTAAAGAGGGAGAAAGATCGAGAGCAAGACTTCCTGAATATCTGAATAATTCAAACTCTTAGACAGGATGAACAGAGAAATGTTACTTTTCCTCAAGATGGAAATTCTCAGACTTTTCAAACAGTGACCCCAGAAGTGGACAGTTACAGCGGTCACAACAATGTCCTGTCCTTTAACACTCACAGCGACTGCATTCAGAATACAGTAGCAGCTTACCGCATGTGTACTGTACATCGCTTCCTCAGGGTTAATTTAGCGCTTGCTTTTCTCACAATGTCTGTGCAGAAATTTGACATTTCAGTGGTCACAAAGAATAATTGCCCCCTGAACCACAAAACCTTATAAAAGCCAACAATACACTCCATGAAGATATTTTGAAAATGTCCTACCATAAATATATTAAAACTTCATTTCCGATTAATATGCATTGCTAAGAACTTCATTTGGACAACTTTAAAAGAAACTGTCTCAAAATTGTCTTTTTACAAAAGTAAAGTAAGCCAATATGCACAGTATCCATCCTAAATATGATCCATATTATAAATCTGTGAGATTAGAATTACTGCAGCACAACTAAAGATATTTTTGCATGCTTTTCAGTTAATATTACGCCACTGTAGAAGCACGCAAATTGGGTCACTACCACTCCATCTGAAACACGAGCATCTACACAATCACAGGTCACCAAGACCAGCACAGAGATGTGATCAGACTCATCGAGGAACAGATCCGATTAGCTGAATGAACCCGAGTGGCCCGTTTAAGAGAACAAGAGATGTGCGGCAGACAGAAGTGAAGAAATCGGAGGTGTTGTAACATTAGAAGGTCAGATTGGTTTTCCTTCGAGCTCCGTACGGCAGGGATTTGTGAGTCAACAGCCCTCCGGCTTCCTGTCAGCGCTCTGAAGCAAACCACGAGGGAACGCTGGCCCTCGAACCCGACACGACCGGCTCGCAGGAGAACAAAACACAAACCTGCTCTTATCAAAGCGCCGTGAAATGCAAAAGGAAGTGAAGACAGCCATGTCCCGCAGTTTTGATCCTCGTGATGTCAAGGTTGTGAGTTTGACTCCCAGGGAACATGCATGCACTCTTAAAAATGAATGCTCTTTATCGGCATCGATAGAAAAACAAAGATTTCAAAACGAGTTCTCCACATGCACTCTACAAAATGAAGCGATGCCATGGAAGAACCTGTTTTGCTTCCACAAAGAACCTTTTGCAGTGAAGCCGTTCCGTGTTTTAGAACATTCTTAATCACCTAAAGAACATTTTCCCACTGTACAGAACCTTCTATGCAGGTTCCACGGATCTTAAAGTTTCTTTAAGAGTATTTATCAATCTTAGTCAATGCAAATTATAACTAGGGGTGGGAAAAAAATCGATATTGCAATATATTGTTGTGCCCTCTGTCGCAATAAATAATCGATACACTAACGGCCAATATCGAT
>JAUMHR010000099.1:708059-733695 GCA_032361145.1 Enteromius fasciolatus | reverse complement strand
TACTAGGAATTTGTGCTCTGCATTTAACCCATCCAAGTGCACACACACAGCAGTGAGAAGTGATCAACCACGCACACCGTGAACACACACCCGCAGTGGGCAGCCATTGGGGTAACGGTGCCTTGCTCAAGGGTCTCACCTCAATCGTGGTATTGAAGGTGGAGAGAGCGCTAACCCCACCCACAATCTTGCCGGACCTGGGACTCCAACCCACAACCTTTGGGTCACAAGCCCAACTCCCTATCCATTAGGCCATGACTGCCTCACGACAGGCTCCATCCACCACCAAACCCATTCGCCATTCACACGGACACCAAATCCAGATCACAGACTCCACCCATCATCTAACCACACTCATATTCAAGCTCCACCCACTGTCCAATCACAGCCATAACAGACTCCACCCATCCCCGAAGTCATGCTCAAACCAGACTCCACCCATCACCAAACACTACCCATATCAGAAAGGTGGGAAATGCACAAGAAAAAAATAAGTGACGGATGCTTTGGCACAAAGAACCACCCAGGCCACACCAATATCACAGACTCAGACTAACCCATATGGACACCGAACCCACACTACTTACTCCACCCACAATCTAACCACACCCACATCTCAAACGCCACCCACTGCAGCGATGCCCACATCTCAGACTCCAACCACCGCTTTAGTTTACTAATTAGCTCCACATGAAGATAAAAATGGACAATGCTCATGAAAAAAAGGTCAGTAAACAATTTTACCAACGTTAAAAGCAGACCTCAGGGTCTAAAAATAATCTAAAATGATCTGATGTGCAGCTTTAAACATAAAGCTCTCCATTCAGGTAACCCAGCGGCTGTCCTCTCTGAGGGATTTCGCTTAACCCCGCTTTCTAAATTAGGCTGATTGTCAATCTTAAGAAACAGAGCACAGAATAATGCCGTAACCTGCCCGCAGTCATCCTCCTGTGAGCGTTGGCCTGCGTTAAACCCACCGCCGCAATTTGCCCCTGAATCACAGAGTCAGTTTAGCACAACAGACAAAGCAAACATTCATATATTCAAATTAGATTTGAAACACTTCAGTGATTCTGGGGAAGTCAGGAGTCTGTTTACCACCTCCGAACCGTGGCGTGTGCGAGCGCGCCTGTGTCTGTTGCCGGTGCAAATTAACTTGGCCCTGTGTTTTCAACTCTTCGTTAATTGTGAGAAATAATATTAGACATTTTTTTGTGGGCCGGCGTTGGTGTATTGTATTCTAATAAGTAAAGAGGAACTTGCAGAGAAACAGCTTATTAAGAACAGAGCCGCTAGTTCAGGACAGCCACTGATTAAAGGTAATACAGCTAATCCTGAATATATTACATATTTGCATTTAAAATGCTATACGTCATTTGAATATTAATTGAAATATGGAAATTATGTATATAACTGCCATGATGAAACGTTTAAAATGATAATTAATCCAGCACAGGTACATGCCGTTTTTAAATATTAAACCTGTCACCCGAAATGCGTGGTTATGAAATCAGATGAGATTCAGAAAGCCTTCAGAAGACTGTGAAGGATGAAGGCGGACTGCTTTTCATTAGCCAGACTGCAGGTGCTGTTGTAAATCAAAGATTTCAAGAAACCTTTTGGACTCCACAAGGTAGGCAATTAGCAGACAATATAAACACAGTATATAATATCAATAAGCTTGACGTCTGCTGACAGCTTACCTTTGACTCTTCCTGTCCTAACACGCACTCGGTTTGTTTAGTTTCACGGGTGTCGAGTAGAGAGGCTGAACGTATTGATAAAGTGGAATATGGAGTCACACACACCTATGACAAACGTGTTTGGAGCGTGTGGCTAATTTGTTTTCCCGGATCCCTTCTGGGAGAATCCACAAGCCTCTGAACCCTCAATCCGGAGATCCGGCTGTTAATGTGTCTCTCTGGGGCCTGTGCAGGTTTCATTAAACATCACAGGTCACAGTCGATACGGCAATGCAAAAATACCATCGAGTTTATTGAGCTGCATTATTGGCCTGCTGCTGTTCGGCTCGGCGGGACTCACAGCGAAATATCTACAGTAGAATTCATCCAATCAGAAGACATTGCTGCTTCTGTAAGAATGATAAGTGTACTGTAGCTGCTACATTTGCTTTATAAGCTTGTAAGGTTTATTAGATAACCCATCCTCAGTCAGAAATGACAAAGGCCTGACTAAAACTCAAGCCACTGCTTCACTGAGTCAGTGCTGCTTCTGGTATGTTTTGTACATGCAATATTAACTATAATAAGTTCATCCATTTCAACAAACTGATTGATATTACAAATGCTGGACGCATTATGACACACAGCTCTGAAAAAAAGACTTTAACTCAATATATATCTTCACTACTACTACTATACAATGATGAATAAAAATGCTCATCAGATGTGTTTTTGCCTTTTTATGCTTTTATTCAATTTAAGGCTGTAATCTAAGTTCAGTGTATAATATAGTAATTGTACAGTGATGTCACTGTGTTCATGTGACATGACTTGAATACACCATATGGCAGGCTGCTCATACAAAAAGATCAATGTTTTAAGGCTCAGTATTTCAGTTTTATAGATAAATCAATGTATGAGTGCACTCATACAAATCTTTATCAGCATTTATGATTGCATGAGGAACCTTTAACATCTACTGAAATGTCCATTGCACTAAAGGTTCTTTAGATCATGAAAATGTTCTCCACATCACGAAAAAAAAAAAAAAAAAGATTTTTAAGAACCGTTTGCTAAACCCAAAATGGTTCGTCTGTCATTGTGAAAATCCTCTTTTACACTCTTAAAATGAAAGATGCTTCATTTTTGGTTCTACATTGAGATGCATTGAGTCAAAGAATCTCAACAGAATCATCTCTTTCTTACATTTTTATAATCTGAAGAAACTTCTGTGAAACTGAAAGGTTCTTCAGATGTTAAAGGTTCTTTATTTAGACAAAAAAAGGTTGTTTAATGGCATCATGAAGCGTCTTTATTTTTAAGATTGCTGTGTGGTTTATAACTGACTTTGCATTAAATTGTATTATGCGTATCAAAACATTATTTATCTATGTGTTGACTGATTTGAGAGAACACATGCTGTTTTCCGTGAAGTCAAAGCTCATCATCGGTTTATTTTCATTTTGTTCAACTCATTTACAATTCTCCCGAACATCAAAATAAAACACACAAAATGCCTGAAAATACAATTAGGCTGTTGACCCGGAGCCGTGAGGAGAGCGAGAGAGATTTCAGGCCCTGCGGCGCTTGACCTGCTCATATATTTCCAGAGATATCTTCAATGCTATGATTCTCTCTGATTCTCTCCGACGGAAGCCACGCATCTCTAACAATGACAAGCACATCTTCACCAACTGAATAAATGGTAAGGTGGAATACAAACCAGTAGATGCATGTGCTTTATTTCTCATGTCTATTCTTTCTTAGATGAGGAGAATCACCATGATCTGTGTATGTTCTTAAAAATGTGAGACCATGTTTATTCAAATTCCCGCATTAAACATTTCCTTCAATCAAAACACGCCGGAGCCGTTCTTCCTCCCTAAAGCTGCTCATATGAGACAAATCCTCGGCACTCTTTTGTTTGTGTATTTTAGAGCAGCAGGTTTAAAAAGAAAAAAAAAAGAAAGAAAAAAACCCGGGAAAGCAAAGTGAAGTGCACTATTTCCAGCCGAACGGAGGGTCTCCGGAGAGACGCGAGTCCATTTACATGCAGGTTTACAGAGAAACAGAGGATTCGTCCAGCGGCCGAACACACACAACATTAGAACCTCTGCCAACCTGCTTCTAGGTAAGAAAGAGAAAGAGAAGGATAAAAACCAGCAGATAAATAAAACTAAATAATAAATAAATACAGATATAGCCAGAGCCAAAGGGCAGCGTAGAGTCCGTGTCTCCGACAGCTGTTTCCTGAGGTCTGTCGGCTAGTTTTGTGTTTCTGTGCTTCTCCGAGTGAGTCATTATTCGAGCGAACAGAAGCTCATGCTGGAATAACAGCACTGGCCCCTGTCGCTCTGCTAAAACCTTTAATCTGGCGGCCCCTGAGGGCACTGAAGGTGTTTAATAATTGAAGGCGTTTAAACAAAAGGTGATTTTCATCCTGACAGACCTCGACTGGACAGAGACTACAGGACCTGATGGAAGACACCACAGGAGGTTACAATTACAGACTGAGAACCTTCGTGAACAAATTCACGTTTGAAGAACTCGGCTAAATTAATACAATTATGTTCATTAGTGTGAAGCTGCTTTTAAACAATCTGTATGGTATAAAGCACTACAGACATCCATGTGGCTTGTACCTTTATATCTGGACAAATAGAGTGTTATCAAATATATAGAGTCAACAGGAAGTGTGAACGCATTGAAGTTCCATAAAGTGATGTTATAAGTAAAAAGAGATTGAATTTGAAATATATGCACACTAGCATAATGTTCTTGTTTCGATAGAATGTGAATATGGAAATCAGTCTGAATTCAGCCAGTTATCCAAGTGCAATGACTTGATTTGATCTAATTTGACTGGATCTTTACATTTTGTATTTTTGATTGGATAGTAAAATTTTTGCTGCAATTTTATTATAAAGATAATGACTGACAGGTAAGTTGACCAATAGCGTGCAGGCATTGTACATGATTGACCAATCATGGCTTGTGAGAAGGTGGGATCTACAGAGAGCGGTCAAGCCATGGCAAATATGAGTGCACTTAATGTAAGAGAACTGTAGGGAGATTGTCAATAAGAAAACAAAGACAAATCCTGTCATATCTGACAATCAAGTGTAAAGCTCAGTATATCAAACTGGTCCAGGTGGAAGAGATGAGACAGACAGCAGGTGAAACACGCCACATCACGATCTGTGATGAAGACGCCTTGAATCTCACACACACAAGCAGAAGAGTGTGTTTGTGTGCTGAACTCGGTCGTGTCTCTCTGGTCTCTTGGTTCTGCTCAGGTTGAAGTGAGTCTTTAAGTGTGCATTTAACCTGCAAGACATTCAACAACACCCTGAACCCCAGAGATCAACGCACCATTACCTTCCAGAGAGTGTGTGAGTGTGTTTCTGGCCGGATGTTCGGGAGTGTGTGTGTGAAGTGACCAGGTTGCTGGAGTCAGCCGGAGGTGAAGCGAGCCGAGATCTTCACAGCATCTTCTCCAGGGATCCACAGCCACGCACACCTCCACTTCTGCTTTCACACCATCTTCTGCTCTCCTTCTTCACCCTAAAACAGGCTTTTAGACATCAGAGTCATTTACCGGGGACTGCTGTATCCCAGACACTTTGTCGTGGCTGATTTTGGGCGTTTGACCTCCGCAGAGAGACGCAGAGGTGAGAGCCTCTGAAGCTCTTTTCTTTTCCCACCTCTCCTGCTCTCCTCCTTTACCTTTTAGATGACGAGTCATGTGTAAGTCAACAATCCCTGAGGCCCACAGACTCAACCAGACGGTTATTATTTACACTGGATATCAATCAACCATATATAGTTCTACCAGGTCAGTGTTTTTTTTTTTTTTAAAGAGCAGCATTTATTTCAAATAGAAATCTTTTGAAACATTAGAAATGTCTTACTGCCCCCAGAACACACACAATACATGTTTGGGATTGATTGACTGCTGTATTATTTTATATTATAAGCGTTAAATGTTATAATGGACCTGTTATTTATGCTGTAATGTTTGTTTCATATCACGGATGATAAAGAAAGAGGCGCTCGGAGCATGAGGGGCAGGAGAGAGTGAAGGATTATGGGTGATTGTACTGAACCTTCTGCATACGTTCAGCTGCAGGGCAAACACACACTACAGCATGAGCGTTAATAACACACACATCCTGCTCCTCTCTGACCTCACAAGACAAACAGACTCCAAACCGCCTGATGAACGAGGCTGGAGCTCGGCCAACATGACCACACACACACACACACACACACACACACAGAGTGTCTGATAAACTGGTGAATGTTCATTAATGCAACAAAGGTTGGTTTGTTATTCCATGTGCTGCTATGGAAACCGTTCCATCAGTTATTCCAAGAATATTAATGTATCATACAGCGAAGGGTCACGCATTCAAAATTCTAAAATTGTATCATTTACTCACCTTTTCTTTTTTCACTGCAACAACGAATGAGATGTTTTGCAGGATGTTCAAGCTGCCCTTTTTTCACATATCAGTAGCAAATGGTTATTAATGAAAAAAACGAATCCACATGACTCAGTACTTCATGTCATCTGACAGCTTTGCGTGAGAAGCAGTGTTGTTTTGGAGTGTGTGGTCTGTCGGGGATGTGTTTTTGTGTTTAACTGTTTATCCTAACATTGCCTTCCCACATAAAATCTAGTCAAGTGCATCAGTCCAATATGGTGACATCTGTCCTCGGCCCGGCCCGGCCCAGGGGCTCCGGCTGCTGGCATCAGACACTGGCGCTCTCTGAATGCAGACACGCGCGGCACAAACAAAAGAGACAGACCGTCAGACAGACAACTGACACGTCCACATCATATCAGATATCTGAAATACTGACCTGAGCAAATTAGCAGCAGAGTTTACTGCTACAAAATAACTGTGGTACAAAAAATATGCAATTATGGGTATTGCATTTAAATTAAATACTGTTCGGAAGCCTTTATACACATAATCTGACATACCTAAAATCATTTTTCATGTAAACACTTTCATTTTTAAGGGGCTCTTTTTTTTTAATAGCCTAAAGGCTGGATGGGTCAACTCTGGTCTGTTTAACCAGAATAATTAAAAACTATATTTTGTCCACTCAATTTCAAATGAACAGACACAGACTAAAAAGCCAATTAAGAGACTAATATATTCTGCTTACCAAGGCGGCATTTATTTGATCAAAAACACAGTAAAAAAAAGTTAAATATTATTAAAGTTCAAAATACCTGTTTTCTATATTGAATATGTGTTAAACTGTAATTTATTTCTGTGGCGTTCAGCTGAACTTCAGTCACACACTATCCTTCAGAAATCATTCTAATATATTTATTTGCTTTTTTGTGGAAACAGTGATACATGTTATTTTTCAGGATTCACAGATGAACAGAAAGTTTAAAAGAACAGCAGTTATTTGAGATAGAACTCTTTTGTAACATTTAAAAAAAGACTAAAAAAGTTTTTACTGTAACTTTTGATCAATTTAAGGTGTCCCTGGTGAATAAATCTATTTAAAAGAAATGTCTTACCTTACCTAACTCCCTGATTTTGCCTCTACAGTGCCCTTCATAGTTTGCTGTGGAGTCAAGAAATCTATGTGTCGAAACAGCTACAGTAATAATAATGAAATGTGACATATTCATCTTATTCTAATCCAATCATATTTGCAGATGTCTTGAGGGACAGGGGGTAATGGCGGACCTGGGTAACAGGGACCCTTTGCAAGCGGGGGCCCATAATGATATATTGATTTTTATTATTAACAATAACAATGAGGTGTTGTGTGGCGAGGGGCCCAACATTTGGTGCTGCTGCCCTGGTCTTTACATAGCAAACCAAGTCATCATTTCATCATTACTGTGCCAGTACTTTTGGAGGACACTGTAAGTAATTCCAGGTTTCACTGTATAGTCTGAGACACTGTGGAAGTGATGCAATCTTAAACACTAAAGCAGCCATTCTCAGACTCCTCTGACAGAACGAGTCTTCCCTTCATTCTTGAGGGAAACACAAAGCAGGGAAATTTGCGAGATTGTGACACACTCTGCCAATCACGCAGCCCCTGAGAGATTAGAGGGCGGGACCTCTGGATGATTGACAGACGTTTGGGAGACACTGCAGAAACATGTTAGACTGAACTGATCCGGTGTATATATTCAACCAAACTTTTCAGAAACTTTTCATTTACTTTTAATGAAAAATCCCCAATGAGGTCTTTTTAATCTGCCCATTGTTTTCTGTCCTGAGAAAGTGTTTAAATATTCATTTTGAGCATAATACTGAAAATTCAAAATAATACTTCTGTCAAAATAAAAGTATATATATATATGTAAACCAATACATTTATTTTGGATCCAATTAACTGTTTTTTTTTTTTTTGTTTTTTTTTTTTGAAAGCTGAATAAATAAGTTTCCATTGATTTCTAGTTTGTTAGTATAGCATAATTGGTGCAAAAACAAATCAAAATATTGAGAAAACCATCATTAAAGTTGTCCAAATTAAGTTCTTAGCAATGTATATTACTAATAAAAAATTAAGTTTTGATATATTTATGGTAAGACATTTACAAAATATCTTCATTGAACATGATCGTTAATATCCTAATGATTTTTGGCATAAAAAGAAAAATCCACAAATTTGTGGCTACTGCTACATAAATACCCAGTGATTGAAAGGAATAGTTCACCCAAAAATGAAAGCTCTGTCGTCGTTGACTCCAGTAGTTCCAAACCTGTATGAGTTTCTTTGTTCTGCTGAACACAATGAACGATATTCTGAAGAAAATTTGTAATCAGGCTGTTTTGGGTCATCACTGGCTCTCATAGGAAAAAGAAAAAAAAAAAAATACTATGAAAGTCAATAGTGACCCAAAACAGAATTTATTCAGAGGTTTCCTGAAATATCTCTCCACTCACATCAACATAATAATATATATCTGCTGGAGTATATTTTGACATTAACTGTATTTCTAAGAGAAAACATGTTTCATCTGAACACATCTGTCAATCTTCACTTTGCCAGGTCTCGATGAGCTGGGTGATAATGAATGTTTTCCTTGCTCTTTCTCATTGAATGCTTCACATACATGATGATAGTCACATGTCTTAAATCCATGCAAATTCAAAGTGTTTTGAAAACAGGTAAATATGATGGTATTCAAATCTCACTCCACAGAGATCCGCATCTCACATGCTAATGTTTAACTGATTCATTACGAAGGCGTCTCGTTTGTGCATGACATTATCCAGGTCTAATGAGCTATGAGGTTGGAGGGCCTTTTTTTATTTTCCCTTTTCTTTATCTGTGAACACTCTTTTACCAGACAGCGTCATCTTTCATACCTGTCACCGTTTTATTAGTATTCAGTTTACTGTTGAGTCCTCCTGTATTCATTGTTTGTTCTGTGTGAGTGAATGTTCAGCATGTACTTCAGATCCGGTGCTGATACTGAATCTACTGGGACACAGCAAAAGAAGAAGAAGAAAAAAAAAAACCTTTAGCCTGAAATGAATGATGAGAAATAACAGTAAGTGCCAAAATAAATTATTATTATTAATAATAATAATTACAAAATCAGTCTCTGACTCATAACTTATAGGTTTATGGATCTGAATAATCTTACCTGGCCAATAAAAGGATTGCTTTACCAGAACAAGACTGCATCATAATCATGGCATAACTATAAACCACTTTTTTAAAATTATTAAATTAATTTTTTTTTAAATAATTTTTTAAATATTTATTTATTGATTTGCGTTTTTATTTATTAAAAACTATACAAACAAACATTACTTTTAAGAATATCAAAAAAAAAAAATACAAACAATATAATATATATTACCTTTTATTTTAGATTTTCAGTTTTTATTTTAATGTAAGTTTTAGTCATTTTGTCATTTTTTTACATTTTTGTAAATATTTTATTTTTATATTAGTTTTAAACTATTGTCACTTTTTGTTTTTCTCTATATTTTTGTTCAGTAAGGATGCATTGGTCAAAATCGCTGGTAAAGTCACACTTGAACTTTCTATTCATCTGTGAATCATGAAAAACTAAATGCATCACAGTTCCCACTAAAAATAAAAACAACTGTTTTCAACACTGATCTGAAGGATGAAGAGTAATGATGCTGATTCACACAGAAAGCTGTTATTTTACATTGTAATATTTCATCCTTTTGACTGTATTTTTACTGTATCACCCCCCAAAAAGTCTATAGATAAGTAACCTAACCACTGCAGTCAGAACTTGTTACTGTTCACACTCGTCAGGAGTGAAGTCTAAACGTGAATATATGTTTTCTGGATTGTTCTGATCCTCTGAGAAATACGCTGTCATCTTGCGTTCACAAATGAGCTAAAGACCGAAAAAGAAACGTGAAGAGGTTTCTGAAACAGAATAAATTATGACTGTGTGAAGATGATCTGCATTGAGTGTCATTCATTATGTCAGTCGTCACAGGTATCCGTCACACTAACGAGAAGAGTTCGGCTTGTCTCTCTCCAGACTGTCACGCTGACGCTTCGCTCGGGACCATCCTGACAGGAGTCTGTGGTCAGCAGCCGGACCTCAGGGAGCTTTAACCAGGCTCTGACTTCACACTGATGTGCTGGAGATGTGAGAATGAGCTGATCCTCCAAACGAGGTACACTCTTCTCTGTGGTATTGATTGCAATTGTCAGTAAATAAATTCATCGTTTCCTCCTGCTATAAACAATCATCTCAGGTGATGTTGGCACAAGTGTTGAAAAAAGGTGAAAACGAGCTCCAAGCGTTTCGTGATCCTAAACCACCCACGTTCATCAAAAGTGGCTAGAAACACGTGATCATGTCACATGTGTATAGTATTTATATTATTGTTATTATTATTTTTATTTATGTGTACATTTTTTTACATTTTACAATTTAAAGTCATTATACGCCTTATTATTAAGTTATTATAATATTTAATGAATTAATACATTATATTAATAATTATAAAAATATATTTTCTTTTTTGTATTATTATTATTTTGTATTATCAGTTCTCATTTTAAGTTTTTGACATTGTTTAATAATTTAAGCTTTTTTTATATTTTTATATATAATATTTTTTAATATTAAATGTTTCTTTTTAATTGTTATAGATTTTTATGGTATATTTTCGTTCTATTAATGTTTTCAATTGTATTTAAATTGTAAAATGTAAATATATATATATATATATATATTTCATATGTTTAGTTTTCATTTGTTATTTGTATGCACATTTTTTTTAATTTTTATATGTTTTTGTAATTTATTTATTGTATATAATATTTTGGCTTAATTTATTAGTATTTTATATTTGGCTGTGCTAATTTAAATATATTTATTTATTTTCTTTTAAATCTAAATAATATTTAATAATTTTTATAGTTGACAGTAACTATTTCAGCCAAAATCGCCAGAACAGCTGTTTTCAGCTGGAAACCACCTGACGCACTAATAAACCAGCTCGGAAATCCTGCTCTTTGCAGCAGACATGTGAAACTTATATAAGGACATTTGACCTCACACACACTTTAAAGGTGGTACCGGTGCTCATCTAAAATAACAATAAACCTTCACTTGAAACATGATGTATGTGGTCAAATGAACTAGATTTAAGAGCAACAGGTGAAATGTGCATTTCCAGATGATGATTACAGCCAAATAAAGATTGTTATTTAACGGCCCGAAGGTAAAATGTGTGTCCTCATCTCGAGAGAACGGAGAGTCCTTCTGCTTCTGTGTCTCTATTGACCCCGTCGACTACAGGGAATATTAACCAGCCAGTAATTCAGTCCAAACTAAATGTTTGCGCCTGCTAGCTCTCCCACGCCAGATATGATATTGATGCAGGATTTGTTAAATCTACGATCGTTTATCACAAATTACAGCTGGCGCTGGGCTGCGGGGCCGCGGCGTATTGGAGAGGACATGCAGGAACAGCGGGAGAAATCGATAGAGTCCAGAGCTCAGACGACTGGAGAGGACCGAACACAGGCCTGGGGAGAAGCAGCGGGCCTTTAATAAGAGCCAGCACTTTCCCAATCAATGCAAACATCCCATACACTCCCTGATCAATGAGATGCTGTGATGCTTCAGAGCTGTAGGTGAGTGAGGAGATCAAACACACGCTTCCACAACTTTCTGGAGTTTCTCCTAAAACTGCGTACGATAAATAAAAACAGACACAGATACTCAGATAGAGCAGAGAAAGCGGCTTTAAAGTTTATTTGCATGCACTCAAAAACAACAACAACAACAAAGAAATATTTACTACTACGTTTAAGATTCATGTGTTTGAATTGCTTATGAAATTTGGATTAAACCATTTTAATAAACTGAATGTGATGCATATTTATCAGCGGCACATAAATGAAACAAACAGGTAAATGTTGTGCCATCTGAATAAAAAATAAAAACAAATATTCTATAGTTTATAATGAACTATGAGCATACGTGTGCTTTTATTCTGATAATACGGTGCAAATTCTCACATCTAATCAGTTCAGTGAGAAAACGTTTTTTTATTTTTATTTTAATTATTTAATATTTCTAATAATTGACAAATGTGTTTATAGCTGTAGAACATTATAGATGCATAGACTTGACTGATGATGAACTGATAAACCTTTTATCTCTAGTTTGTTACATACAAATCAAACCTGTTTCATTTATGACGTGCAAATATACATTTGCATTTATTTGTTTAGCTGGTAAAGAATATATGGGAATATATGAGGAATACATCACATATAAATATGCATAAGATTAATAGTTTGCTAAAATTGTGTAATTCATATGTATGGAAATGCTTCGAATACATAAATCTTAAATTTAGGCCCTCAAACGAGGCCATATATACAACAGAGACAATCTCAAAAGCTTGATTGAGGATATTGTTGCATAATGAATGAAATTGAGCTCTAATTTGCTAAATGCAACTGTAAGATATGAACATTTCTAAGTATTATAAAATCTTTATTGTGTGATAAAGCTGCTATGAAACAATGTGCATGGTTCAATATGAATACATTTGACTTTGAGATCTGCCCTGAAACCCTAAAGGAGACGCGTGTGAGTGTATTATCATTTGTTTCATTGATAGTGAGAGACAGGTCTGAAGGTGTTTGTTCTGCTGCAGGATTCAGCGAGGAGCTGATTATTTTGTACAAACGTGTGTCCTGGACGCTGTAAGGCCATTTCCCGTCTCAGGTCTGTGGCGTATATGATATTGACGGCAGGACGGTGGGTGATTAATCAGCTCTATTGATCGTCTGCGGCTCTGATATCTGTACTGCACTCCTTCACAGCACCTCCTGAAACACACTGACAATCAATGAGAAACTCAATGGCTTTCAAAAGCAAACGCTTGCTCTACGTCTGCTTCCTTCGGTGATTACAAATTTTATCAAGAAAAGAAATTCAATCAGAGAGCAGCGGCTGATTCAGCCTTTAATAAAGCAGGAGACTGTAAAACAGAGAATATATCAAACGTGAGTTTGTTTCTCAGATTTGATCGTCTGTGACGAAGACGTGATTCTGAGCTTCTAGAAAAGTCACATGAAGAACAATCGGACGGTTCTAGTCTTAGAATTACAAAACATGATCTCAAAAGAAGAAGAGCTCATTTTTATAAACATTTTTGTGGAAATATTTTATGTTTCAGGATTCTTTGATAGAAAATTCAGAAAAGAACAGCGTTTATATGAAAATTATTTTTTGACCTTATAGAGGTTTAATGCATCTTTCCTAAATAAAACTTTTTTTTTCTTTCTCTCTATCTTGTTTATTATTTTATTTTATTTCATACATCACACAAATCAAAGCATATTAGATTTCCGAAGATCCTGTGACACTGAAGACTGTAATGATGCTGAAAATACAGCTGCGCCTCACAGAAATAAATTACACTTTAACACAGATTCAAATAGAAAATACTTGCTTTAAACTTTAATAATATTTCCCTGTTTTTACTGTATTTGTATCAAATAAATGCAGCCTCAGTTACCAGAAGAGGCACATTTTAAAAACATTCAAAATCATGGCGCATATATTTGTTGAAGTTAAAAATATTAAAACAATGTAAAAAACAACAAGCAAAAACTTTTCTTGCTTTTTAATATTTGTTCATGGTTCAAGAGTAAAATAAAAATAAATAAATAAAAATCAAATACAATAACATCTTACATTAGAATAGAAATCGTATCAATGGATGCATTTCCTGGGAATCAAACGCATGATCTTGGCAAGTACGATCTCCTGTAATCTAGGCAAAAACCCTAAAGCACAGAGATTTCTGCCTTAGAAAGTTGAAATATTAAGAGCAGGTCTAGTATGTTATACTGTAAACACACACAGCTCATAGATGCGGAATTGAACAAATATACACCTTACTGGAGGAAAATGAGCACTGATATGTGTGTGCATCTGTCTGGGTTCAGTGACTCGTGAGCTTTTGTAATAGACGCTAGAAACACCTGTCATTGCAGTACGTCTGTGTGCGTGTGTGTGTGTGTGTGTGTGTGTGGTCTCTCCGTAAGCAGATTATAAACGGTAATCCAGGTATTCGGGCATTTACATAAGTACTCATAAACCTGAGCTAACGCAAAGCTGTTTATCATCATATTTATTTATTTTTCCATCTCATGCATTTCTCCTCCAGGGGACTTTCTGAATTAAAGCTTGGTCCTGGTGAAATCACTCTTACTTGCATGTGGCTTTTATCCACAGAAACACATGAAAAATGAATTCTGGCACCGGCGTGCAGGCGGCGTATGTGTAGATAAGACTCAGTGCTCGGTTTGAGCAATAGTTCACCCAAAAATGGAAATTATGTCTTCATTTACTCACTCGCATGTTGTTCCAAATCCCTCTCTTCTATGCAGTAAGAAAGTTCGATTTTTAAAGAACGTCCTGTTTGCTCTTCTCAATGAACTGCAGGAGAATGAGAAGCGGGCCTCATTTAGAAAACACACATCAACTAGATTTGGTCCTAAATTCCACAGATTTCATCCTCTGTGAGAAACAAATCAGGATTTACGAAGACAAATACTGACGTGAAAACAGCCACTTTTTACATATATACCAGCAGTTACAATCGTGCAATACTGAGACAGTACCGATACTAAAGTCAGATTGACAAAATGCATTAATATTAAATTAATCAAACGATTAATCATGGTTAAATTAAATGTGTGCGAAATGTGTATATTTATTATATAAATACAAACATATGCATGTATATATTCAAGAAAACATGTTATGTTTATTTATTCAGTATATTTATTATTTTATTTATTTATTATTTTTATTAAAATATAATAATATAAATATATAAGTAATAAATTTAGATATTTTTTAGAATGTATTTATACATAATAGACGTGCATATATTATGTAAACAAAAATGTTTATTTTGGATGATTTATTAGCACTAATTGTTATCTGTGCAAACGAGGGCAGTTTTAGCATAATTACAAAATCAGACACCTTTTTGATCACTTTCGACCTGATTCATTAATCGCTTTGGTTTTGAAATAGGATAATCTTGTACCATATTTGACATACAGTAAAAAGTCAATGAGTACGAATATATTCTATTCTATTAACGGCATGAAGCAAAATAAAAATTACATTATGTCAAGTCGGGGCTCATGGGTTTAATGAATACCTAATAATTAATTCAATCATAAAGATTTAAATAATCATTCATGGAGAAAAAAGAAAAAGAAACACTTATAAAATCAAATGTTTTATTTACCTGTATGTCATGTGTCCATTAACCAACATCAGAGATTATAGTATAATATTTAATAACTTTTTGTGTGTGACAATTGGATAACGTTCACATTTGATCTCATTCTGCATGTCTTTATAAGTTATGTTCAGTTATTATCTTCTGTTACATGAAAATCTCTGCTGCTGCTCTAAAACGGTTAAACACGATTTCTTGCATGTCTTACCTGTCACAGTAAGTGTAATGATATAATAAAAATAAGAACTTAAATCATCATGTTTGAGCTCTGAAGGCTCATAACATAAAGCATTTGCCGACTACTTTTTGGGAACTACATGCATTTCCACGAAACCATCATTCATCTCCTTCAAATAACCATCTTTCTGTTTCATGTAGATTTTTAGTCAGTCTGAGAGCTGAATGAAAGTCACGCGGGTCGGGAACGACACGAGGTGTGAGTAAATGATGACAAAGTTGTCATTTTTGGGTGATGGTTTCTTTAAAGAAGTGCTGTTGTCTGGGCCTAATTGCTGCTGTCTTTCCCCTTTTAATCAGGAATTTTCCAAAGAGCCCTTCCCGTCCTGTGTCTTTCTCTCTTTCTTTCTCTCTCTCTCTCTCTCACCCTGTTATCTAGCTGTGAATGAGTGAGACTGATAGCAGGGGGCTCTGCTGTTATTCTGGAGCTAAAGCTGCTTATTACCAAAGGTGCGATCGGCAGAACTTCATGGCAGAGATTCTGCCGGCGTCTTCGCCCTCAACAGCCATTTTATTCAGAGGAAGACAGCGAGGGAGCTCAAGGCCCGCAGAGAAAAGCCAACGGTAACCGTCTCACTGTATTCATCGTTATAAATCTCCCCTCATCCTCCTTCAGCTGTAGATTTTTGATTAGACCTGTGGATAGAATCTTCGCAAGCGGCAAATCCCAACGCAGGGATCACACGCCAACGAGACATTGACGGATGTCTTTTTCGGTCGTCGGGAGAGCGCTTGTCGTTGCCGTGGCTGACATGCTGTTGCCATGCTACACGGCTGACACGAGACGCCTGCTGCCAGGCCCCGCACCACCAGGGAGCATGCTGGGATACGGGCGGTGATTTACCTATTACACACACACGCGCTCCAGGGCTGTGCACCATTCACAATCGAATTAACAATGCCTCAATTTGAATTGAAGTAGCAAACAGGAAGCAGAAAAGTGACTTTAAGGAAAACGGAATGAACTTCAAAGAAACCATATAACAGCTGCAAGTGAAGTGTGTGATAATGCATTTCATTTTTCGGTATGAATTGCTCATAAACACCTCCAACATAGAGCTTGTGCAAAATGAATAAATATGCATGCAAATTGATTAAGATTGCATTATATTTACAAATATTTTCAACTGCTTACAGTACACACAAAATCTTTACTTGTCACACGGTACTGAAAGCTCAAACTCAAACAGAAGAAAGCATACAACATACACTAATTCACAGCCTTTGACTCAACACACAATTTACATTTTTTTTTACAAAAAACAGGCAATGTTTTGAAAATGTGTATAAGCAGTAGAAAAAAACCAGATGACACTTTATTACCATAGTCCATTTAAACATTCTACTAACTACATGTCAACTAATTCTCATTCATTCACAACTACATGTCTACTAACTCTCAGAGTAGACTGCTAGGGTAGGTTTAGGGTTAGTAGAATAAGTTAACATATACCTGTATAGTTTCTGATAGTCAGTATGCAGTGTGCAGTGGACTCATATAGATATTAATATCTCATATAGAGATATTAAGCAGACAGTCTACTAATACTCTAATGACTGCATGAAGTTACTTACTGTTAGTAGATTGTCTAAAGTAGACCATCGAAATAAAGTGTTTCCAAAAACAGTAATAGACTTTAAATTTAAGGCTCATGATGAAAGAATTACTTTCCAAGGATGCTCTAATTTATAATGTAAATTTAACTATGTAAACTAGTCATAAACTTATACACCAAAACAATATGAACTGATTATAGTTTAGAAACCCTAAGACACAAAAATATAAAATTTCCGCTCCAGCCTATTTTGTTGTTATGTTGAACTAATGAAATTTCTCTCGAGTGACTGTGTTGAACTGTGTTGTTTGAACTGCAGTGCAGTAAATTCCTCTTCCTGTCATCCCAATTCAACATCCTGTGTAGCACTTCAAGTTCAAACTCAGGAAGACAAGTCGTGAATCACACACACATGAACACACACCTCCTGGAACACTGGCTGATGTCGGACGACAGCCAAGTAATGTGAGGATGTGTAAATTTCTCAGCCGGTGAAGGCAGATTAAGGCGAAGAGCTTTATAAAAGGTTATAAAGTGGCAGGTACGCTTGTAGCTCCACCTCTGAAACGACCTTAATCAGCGCTGAAGAGGTTGAACCAGGTAACAGCTGCTTTTAAACCTGAGAAAATACAACATTAATCCTCAAGACGACTTCACACACCATAATAATCACATTTGTGGGTCTTACAATCAAGCGTGCTGTAAAGCACATGTAAGACACGTCGCAGCTCACAGACGCTCTCCCTCTCTCTAGCTCTGCTCCAAACCTATTCAGCTGCTTACCTAGGTGGCATTTTGAGCCATTATAGCTGCAATTTCAACACAAAGTCTGCTCCAAAATGTAGCCATCATAACAATGCTGGCTTCTAAGTTACCTTTGTTCTGATAAATTCCAAGGCAGTGTGTATTATCAACTAGACCAACCGGAAAAATAGCATTTTAGTGTCGTTTCAGAAGAATTTATGGCACCAGTGATGATACAAGACATGCCCACTTTTGGAGAAAATAGCACGGCCCACGAGTGAATTGTGCCACAAACATAAACTTAGCAGCATTTTAGCGCCAAGCTCTATTGGAATGAATTACAAGCTGAGTATAGTTGCACTTCATGTGCTGCCTGCATAGAATGCATTAGAAGGCTGCTGTCTATCTAGGCAGTATAGGCAGTTCATTGGGTTTTGGAATAGAGCTTCTCTCTTTCATGTAATCTGCACTTACTGTGGCATAACAGTAATTCTACCCTTAAACTAATGTGTCCCGGTTGTTCGTAAAGACTCCAATTTAATCCGCTGGTTTTCCTCCATGCCTCTCAACATACCTTCAGAGAGCTTTGATATTGAGGTCAAAACACTGACACGATAATTAACACACACACACACACACACACAGAGAAATCCCCTTGGGCAAAGTTTCACATTCTGTTCAATCAGATAATATGGACATTTAAATTTACTTCTTCCACTCGGAGCAAAAATCGATTAACTGCTCTAATTTTAGCTTTTCAGTCTCTGAATTTGCGCAGTTTACTGTGACGTTTCTTTTCATATTGATGTTCGATTTGCGAACAAATGGCTCGTTTGAGTCGATTCTTTTCAGTGAATCTGACAAATAGATTCAAAAAATGAATCGCGAAAGCTAGTGCCCACAACAGAGTGCCAAGGAATACAAGCGGACAACACGCCCATGTGTTTTTGGTATAAAATAAACGTTGTGAAAAGCTGATAAATCATGTGCGATGACATTTATTCTAGGAGTTTCCCGCGGTTCCTAGATAACTGTTTACATGTAATATTTGCAGATCGCACGTTCAACATTTTAAAGGATGTCAGTTTAATATAATGGTTTCATGAACTGTGAATCAATGATGACCAGTTGAAGACATTTTAATACAAATAAAAGGTTATTATTAGTAGCAGCACAACGAAACATTAGGCCTATTTTTCATATTTGAAGAAAATGATTGGGGTTTGAATTACTGTAGCAACCAAACAAAAACTAGTTTTATGTTAGTATTGTTTAGCATATCGCCAGGGTGCTGCTGCACACTTACTAGGGAATCGAAGCGTTTCAATACATTGCTATGATGTCCAGAGCATATTGGATGGTTTCCAGGGTGTTGCTATGCAGCTGCTAAGATGTTTTTAGTGTTTTTTTGTTTTTAACACATTGATATATGGTTGCAAGGGTTTAAATGTGTTTTATTGCATTGCTGTGAGGTATCTTAAGTAGTCTGGGTGGTGGCCAAGGCATTACTATATGAAGATCTCATACTGTATGTAAGTTCTCAAGCACTGGCAAATCAGATTCAGGTTTTTAATTCAAATAGTTGATCTTATGACTGAACAGAAATGTCAAAGAGATTTATGGGTAAACAATGTTAACAAATAAGAAGTGTTTGATAATGGGCCTGTAAGAGGTCTGTTAGATGTCTGTCCATTCTCTACCGATGCACTTTATCTGGATGTAGAACGTCTGCCGTAAGCGCTCCACATCAAGAATAAATCTACCACAATTTCCCGTTACAACAAATTGTCCAGCAACCAACAGATAATATTAAGAAAAACAGCCATTTGCCCCAACAGATAAATCAGAGTCTGAGAGAGATTTGAAATTCCCTCTGACTGAAATGACAATGCAAAAACATGAGTCTCTACTCAGGATTATATTATGGATTATTGAGTCCAGCAGGACAGCAGATAGTGTGATTTTATTTATTTATTTTCCCTGCATCCCATCTCTAGGGGTTTATGATTCCTGGCTTTATTGGATATACAGCTGGAATTTAAGGAGGGAAACTTGTTTCTAGCATTGTGTGTGTGTTTAATATGTTGTCTGACGCATATTGCACTCGACCTCATACTGTATGTGAAACTGCAGCATAACTGCAACAACATACCGACACTGCTCCTTCAGCTCTGTAGCAGTGCAGATGTGATTTCTGACAATGACGGTTGTTATGAATTTGAGGATGATGTTACATCATTTATTTATGTATCATCAGACTAAACATCAGTCAGATTTGCTGAATAGAATGTGTTTGTGTGTCTGTCAGTGTGTGTTGCATGGTTGTGTGCCATTCAGAATTTCAGTTGAAATTCCAATTCAGTTCCTTCATTTTATTTGATTTTGAAGCTCTGCGCCACCCTCACATTTGGTATAAAGATGCAGTGCCACATTAAAATCATACTAAAGCATGCCAGCTCTTTGGCTCTGTGTAAATTAATTGCTGCATCTTTGTGATTCCAGTATAAAGGCATTTAGCCTGCATTTGTGAAGTGTTAAAAAGTGTAGACACGACTTTTGTGGTACAAATGCCATGCACGCTTTTTTAAAAGTGTATTTTTAAGCATAAATCAGCACATCTAATGGAAGTTGGGATCCCTCAAACTTGTTAGGGGAGTGAATAGGTGTCTTGTACATAGGGTTGCAAACAGCTAAAAAATTTCCAACAAATTTGGAAGCGTTATTGCGTTTGAAATTTTTATAAACTTTTGAAACATTTTTGCATATTTGCCCCTTTGCAACTCTACCTGTACACGATTCATAATTATCAGAATTGCAAGCATTTAATGCAGCTTTATTTTATTCATCATTTACTTTCATTCACTGACAATTTCGTGGCAAAAGTAATAGAGCGAAATAGAGTTTAAAGCTTGTGCTAGCTTCTCCTGTGGGTCTGAGATCCGACGGCAGGGGAAGTGTGAAGAGGTTGGGCGTTGTGGGTCCGGGGGAAAACACCAGAGTTAGTTCCCTCTTCAGAGGAGCGTTAGAGCTCTGCTGGGCGGAACGCTCTCCTGAGGATGCTGCTGTCTACAGAGGCCTTCTGACTCCAGAGTGCTTCATTTCACAGGATCTACAGAAGCCGCCCATGAGGGCACTGATGCTCATTCTCAGCTGGGAGAATTTCCGGATCTTCTGTATCACACCCTGCTCAGAATCCAGCGCTTGTACCTCAACACATTTCCACCTGACAAGCCCACCGGCTCGAGTTACGATCTCACCTCTTACCAGAAACGCTCGGAATCAGGACATGATGGGCGTTTTTTGGGCCTTGTTTTGGCATAAAACCTTGCAGTGCGAAAGTTGAACTCTACAGCAAGACTTTGATGAGACGGCAACCAGAATTTAATTAGCACCGAAACAGCCAATCGGATAGCTCATGGGTTTCTCTTTCCATGGAAATGCAGTTTCTTTCCAACATCATCGAAAGTCTTCTAGCTGTGTGTGACATGTTTACAATGACATTAGCATAGCTTTCTTGGCCGATGTTTGCTACTAGTGCATATGTCACGAAGATACAAATCAGGTTTCAGTAAGCTCACAAATCGTTTTCTAGAAGAAACGTATTTGCGTATTTTGTGTTTTTTAATGTCAATGTCAGTTGCTTGGCTGGCACATGACTCCTTGATGAGTGTATGGCTCCAATCACTACATCCATAATGTAAATGCTTTATAATATAATTAAATATTTGCACTTTAATGAATCAGAATGCATGACTACTTTTAATTCATCATCAGTGGAGAAAGAAGCTCTTCGCAGTCAGTCGCTGCAGTTACACCATCAACCAGTAGGGGCTTAATGACCCATGCTAACCAGCCATGGATTCATCTCATTTTTTTCAGATCAATATGAGAACCTGTAAGACTCATTATAAACCTCCAGGCCGGCCGTCAGATGAGCAACGACCTGCCGTGCATGCTGGGAATTCACAGGGAAGCGCTTGTTTGCTGTAAAGATTAGACATCACCTGCTACGACAAGTATTAAATTAATAATTCAGGGCTTTCATATTAGTTCACACCTTAGCCTAGATAACATTAAATTATTCATGAACGTGATATGAAATAAACAAAGCATTTGTCATATTTATATAAGGTGTAATGTTGTGGCGCTGTGGGGAAAGTGGTCCGTAATGAGCAGGGCAGACAGCGAAGGTCTCAGATCTGTTTCCACAGGTTACAGCGCCCCGGCCATGCAAACGAGCTCTACAGAGACCTGCGTTTTCTCCTCCGTAATGAAAACTGTTTAAAAAGCCTCTGAGCGAAATATCGGCTGCAGCGCGTCACGGGGATCACGCAGATCACCTCAAACATGAGCGCAAACAAACGCAAAATAGATCAAGAAAACATACAATTAAAGAAAAACTGGAACAGATTTTTATTAAATTAACCTTATTAGTGCATTACGGTGAGCAAATGCCAAAAAGGGCCCTGCTCATTTGCATTAAGATAGATTTTTCAGGTTGGCTGCACGATTTAATTAAAGAAAAGATTAAGAGTCATTAGAGGAGCTGCTGTACCTTGCCGAGCGGAGCTCTCGAATGACTCAGGTTTACACACACACAGATGGTGATCCGGTAACTGCTGAACAGCTCCAGCAGAATGAGAATGATCCTATTAGATTGTGGGAGGAGGAGGAGGAGGGTGACTTCCTCTAAGCCTCCCGTACATGACTCAACCTCTCTTTATATGGGTCTCTCTCTCTTTCTCTCTTACTGTATGTGGTATTGCCCTACAATGACCCTACACCTAAATCTACACCTTACAGGAAACTATGTGCATTTTTAGATTTTCAAAAAAACTTAATTATGTGTGTTTTATAAGCTTGTTTTCGTCATGGGGACCTAAGAAATATTCCTAAAAGATCAACATTTCCTGGTATGCCTATCTTTGGGGGGGCTCTGATGGATGGATCTGGCTCATTATTGTGTTTGTATAAAGCTACAGTAAAACGAATCCTGAATGGTGTTGTAGATCCAGAGGTTAAGGATGTTCCAGAGCATCTGTGGTATTGTTCTAGACAACTGGGAGTAATGAACTGTGTTCTAGAGTGCACTAACTAACAGACTAGATTCTAGGAGTGCTGAATGATGGGCTGTCTATGATGTCTATCATCAGTCAGTCAAGCTGACTGATGAACTTGAATGGACTGAAAAAATGTTGCTTAAAGGAATTGTTCACCCCAAAAAAATTTTAATTTTTAGTTTCAAACCTGTATGAATTTCTTTGTTCGGCCGAAGGAAGATATTTGGAAGAAAGTTTGTAACCAGACTACTTTGGATCACCATTGACTACCATAGTATTTTTTTTTTTCCCTACTATGGAAGTCAATAGTGACCCAAAATAGTAAATGACAGAATTTGCATTTTTATGGGAACTATTCCTTTATTGAAAGCCATTCTAGAGCACAGAAGTCAGGGATCAACAACAATAACTTTTTTTAATTATTATTTTCAGTGGCTTCACAACAAAATGTATTAATTTTATTATCAGAGCTGTCAGCTGATAAATAATTGTGCTCAAGAGTACAAATGAATGGCTAGTGTTACAGAATGCAAAAAGTATCATTATATTGAATTATAAATTAAAGTCTTTGCTGATTTTATGATTTAAGAAGAAGTTGCAATAACTTTATATTTTCAATACAAACAAAACTTGCATGAAAAGATAACAAAAAGAAAAAAGATAAACAGAATGTCATTTTGCATTGTAGTATTTTAACGTAGTTCTAAACAAAGGAGACAAAAAAATGAGAATACCCACAAGGCTGAGGCTCCCAACAGGAAACTAAATGTTGTCTGGTACCACTAGGGCACACCTTCACGCCACACACACTCACCAAAGTGCACTCAACTCACAGCACTGCGCACTGGAAGTGATACACAGCACACAACCAATAAGAACCACCACCAGGAAGATCCGTTCACCTGTGGGACCCCAGCTTCTGCAATAAATCAAAAACAAAATAAAGACACTATACCAAAACAAATAGAAATCACAAGTCACGAATACAACATACTCATTAGTTTACTAAAGAAATGCTCCCAATAAGAATGGGTACCAGAAACACAAAACAAAACCACATTGGAAAAATGAAATAAATGCAACCAAAATCACAGAGCCACTTAGGGTGAGATGTAGACACCATTAATAAAGAAAAATAATATACAAATAAACCACACGACAGCATATGCTTGAATACATGCGTGCTGAAGGAGCAGTTATCTTCTCACTAAAATGAGATCGTCATTTTCATCAGAAAACAGAGTAGTGGACACATTAGGAACCCGACAAACAGAGCCCTGTTAAGAAGCGATGATGGTGTCTGCGCGACAGTATGAACCGCAAAGCTGTGTAATGGCAAGCGGCACGTTAGCAGCGCAAGTAGAAGGCAGCAGTAAAAGCAGTATAGATGAAATCAAACGAGAGGTAACAAAGAGGGAGGATCCTAAAACACAAACAAACACGTTACGAATTATACTTTTCATAACAGAGTTATAAATCGTGTGTAAAACACTTACCCTCAAGGCAACGTGCAAAATAGGAAATGTACCAGCGCCGATCTATGAATCATGCCCACCAATGGCACAATGGGGTACAGGAAAAGCTCACCTATTCAGCATGCAACAATGTTAACAGCGCATCAACAGTCACGGTTGTACAGACTTCTACAATTACACATACCTACAAGACGAACAGTCACTAATCCACCAAGCAGTGCAGACAAGAAAAACTTTAAAAACAAATATTAAAACGATCGCCTGTTAAAAAGCACCACACGCTTACCTCTACCTCTAACCGGATTCAAAAGGTAAAGTCGGACGTGACGCATGACAGACAAAAACCAATCAGCCCTTATATTGCAGGTACTGGTTGCTGATAGGTGAATCTTGCTGTCAGTCCCCTAATCTCATTACACATACTTACACTTAAGTAATTATGTGGCCCCTTTAGAAATTTGTTGAGATCCACTGTGGTTTAGATGAATGGTTTTAGAATACAGAAGGTTTTAGATGATGGATAGTTAGTATTGTATATAGGGCTGCAACTAACTATTATCAGATCTAAAATCTTTAAAAAAGTGCACAAATATATTGCTCCTTGAGCTGTTATAATAATAAAATAAAATACAAATAGACTAACTATTTTTTAACTAATTTTTTATTTTTTTTAGACTAATATTAGCATAGATGCAAACCTTTTTACGATGTACACCGTGTCTTAGGGGAGTGTTCCCGGTTCCGGCTGATCTATTTAATGCAGCCTATCCTTCAACGGATTTGATTAATCAATGTGTATCGGTGTGTTAAGTGTAAGCCAGAGTAAACAGATGTGTCTTTAATCTACAGTAGATTTAAACTGACAGAGTGTGCCCGCCTCCCGAACAGTGTTAGGTAAATTGTTCCAGAGTTTGGGTGATAAACAGGAAAATAGGACTATAATGTGATAAGAGCTCGCTCAAGTACTGAGGAGCTAAGCCATTCAGGGCCTTATAAGTAATTAACAAGATTTTAAAATCTATAAGATGTTTGATAGGGAGCCAGTGCAGTGTTGACAGAACCGGGCTAATATGCTCATACTTCCTGGTTCTAGTAAGGACT
>JAUMHR010000099.1:675331-690925 GCA_032361145.1 Enteromius fasciolatus | reverse complement strand
GGAAAAACACAACATACAACAGAACGGCTGGAAGTGCTAGCAAAAGTCCTAACTGCACTTCCAGCCGATCATCACAAGTACATATGATTAACATATGAATTTCACATTTTGCAGGATTTTTATTCTATATTTAGACCATTTTTGATGATAAATTTGTTAAATAGTACTATTTATTAATACTATTTATTAAATAGTCAAATGCAAAATCTATATATTAATATTAGGGCCGGGACTTTAACGTGTTAATTTAGATGAATTAATTACACAAAAATAACGCGTTAAATTTTTTTAACGCATTTTATTCTGAATGTACTTGAAAGTAGAGATGTTCCGATACGGATCGGCCGGCCTGCGCGTTTTGTCAGTGATGCTGGTCATGTAATCAGCGGTAAATGCCATCAGGTGCGTAATTTCACATCGAGGCGTATATACTACACACAGCCGCTGTTCACTGACGAGCTGCGCAGATCAACGCTGATAATTAACATGGTTTTGCGCAGCTCGTCAGTGAACAACAGCTGTGTTTAGTATATACGCCTCAATGCGAAATTACGCACCTGATGGCATTATTGTGTTTTACTTAAAAAATAGTTTACAGTTTACCTACCTATAGGGTTCTTGAAAATTAAATTAAATTAAATTAAATTAAATTAAATTAAATTATCTAATTAATTAGAGGCTTTTTAATTTAAGTTAAGTTAAGTTAAGTTAAGTTAGAAAGCATTACATTGATTTTCATGATCTTACAAAAATCAAAACTTCCCTTTAATGGAATATCATGATACATATTGATATCGTATAAAATAGAAAAAATATATATATTTAGTCCATATCGCTCGGCTCTGACCGTCAGTCACAAGTCTCTCCGCGGGGGCCGACAGGTAAAAGACGTTTGGCGCTCGAGCAAATAACGCTTTGCGGTCCGTTTGACCCAAGTGGTTTCTGTTAGACACGCGCACGATTTGTTTGCTTAGACGCTGCGAAGGGGAACGCAAGTCGTCTGATGAGCGAGGAAAAACAAAGAGAAAACATGCATCTAGAGAGCAAGATGTGTGTGCGTGTTGTGCTGAATTGCAGTTTGCTCAGCGGAGCATGCAGGAGCCGTGTTTCTGACAGTCGAGAGGGCCGTTTACAGCGTTAGATCAGGCAGCGGGGCCAGTTACACACAGAAAGCCCATCCTCGGCACTCTTAAATTGGGTTGCACAACGAGAGCTGCCTCCAGGTCACATCAAATAAACAGCAACGCAGAACTGCGCTTCAGAATCCCGGCTGAGCGTTGCATTTCGTCTCACAAAGGATGAGACGCAGCGGCTCCCATCAGAACTAACACTAACAAGACACAAACATCACCATCACAAACAGAAGTTTACTAAGTTTGCCAGAGTTTTCTGAAGAAAGTCATTTTATCAAAAACCCTGATAATGCAGAGAGAGCAGATGCAAGTTACAGTACGGCAAACACTTTAAAACTGACTGAGGTCTCGTCAGAAACTTTTAGTTGTGCTGATTTTATTACTGTCACATACTGTTTGTGTGAGGCCGAGTAAAATCAAACACAGATGCTGAGAGAGTGAGGGGTAGGACATACGTAAGGTGCAAAATTCATACTTCTAATGTTATTGAAAGTAACAGAAAATGGTTTGTTGTTGTTCGGTAATTTGTAGATTGATTGATTGATTGAAATGAACAATTTTTTCAATGCATTAAAAGTTAAATGCTTTTGCATTGCTAATAAAAGCATGCAGTCCATCAAATAATATGTATCATTGTTTCCACAAAGATATTAAGTAGGATTTCAACATTGACAGTAATGAAATGTTTCTGAAGACGTAAGATGAAAATGAAGCATTGATCACAGAAATCAGTTGCATTTGAACAGATATTCACATAGAAAACAGATAGTTGAAATTAATTATAATACTATCACAGCTTACCTTTTTAATACATGCTTGAGTAAAGAAATAAAGCAGCCTTGAACGGTAATGTGCCTCAAACTTGAACACAAGTGCTTTTGTGACAGACATTTATTTGCCTGTCTATTTATTTCAGCTGCTGGCAAAGGCAAAATGTACAATTTTCTTTTGATTTAGCATGTAATAAGTTATAAAAATAGCATTTTGAAAGGGCGTATTCAAAAAATAATCGTTCATTACAACAAAAATACAATTATAACTAAATTCTAAAGATAAAAACAATATGAGTGATCCAAAATATCGCTGAGCATGAAGCTGTTTTTGCAGTAATAGAGTTTGTCAGTTATCTGAAGCATGGCTTGGAAACAGTGACTCCTTCTTGACATTTATTGTTATGTGTGTGTTGCCCACTGCCATGACATCATGAGAGAGCCGTCCGATCGACAAACTTTGGCATTAAACCATTACCAAGATGTTTTGTCAGACTTTAAAGGTTTATTCTGTTACACTTGTTCAGTGTGTGTGCGTGCGTGAGTGTGTGGTCAGCTCAGAGCAGATAAGAGCAGTTAGCTGCGGGGCTGATGCTCTCAGTGGCCGCTGTGGTTGTGGGCAGTAGGTGATGTAATCGTACCTGGCATGATCGGCCTGGTGTGTCAGTTGATGTGTTAGTGTGTTTGTGTGTGCATCTGTGTTTTGCAATGGCCGTTAGTAATTTAATGTACGCCTCAGGAAGACTTGAGCGAACCAGGAGCCCTCTGACTCACTACACAGGAAGCACCTTTGAAAACCCCTGGGGTGTGAGTGTGTGTGTGTGAGTAGGTGTGTGTGTGGGGGTGGTGGTGGATCTGAAGTGTGTTTCCCTTGGTAAAACACCTTGAAAACCCTCCGGTCTGTGTGAATATTTCTAAAGCCGGTTTATTTTAAACACATTGTATTTGCCGAGTGCTGTCAGGTTCGTGGCTTTACTACAGCTTTGATGCTACCAGAACAAAACCTGTGTGTGTTTTATACAGTCTGAGATATCACAGTTCATAATCACGCTTCAGCCTTCTGCCCACTCTAGTACATATTTACCTTTAAAGGTGTTACCAGAACATTGTTCAAAAATCTCAGAAACACTTCTACCTGCATAAATACAGTTAACATTAAGGTCAGTAACATTAGTAACATCATTTAAAAATGAATAATAGGTTTACACAGTTTATTAATGTAATTTAGTTTTAATTTATGAATGCTCTTTATTTCTAACATTGCAGGTTGTATAAATTAACATGTATTATCATATATATAATATATTATGAACCGACATGAATTAACAATGAACGTACAGTATATTTCCATTCACCTTAGCCAAGATTACTAAATGATATAAACACATATTTGTCCAGAGTTATATTATAGTAAACTGAAAGCTATTGTAGTGTTACTTGATTTTGGTGATTAATTTATAAACTGATTATTAATAATATTAAGTGTATTATTATTAGTAGTATATTAATATTATATTGCATATATTTATTGTTGTTGTTACATAACATCTAATTAAAAAAACAACAACAACAATAATAATACAGTAATTATTAAAAAAAAGTGTTATGTTTCATACACTTTATAACAAATATGTCTATGATATTTAGGAAAAAAGTAACTTGTGATCACTTTGCATGCTCATCATATAACTAGCTCTACTCTCAGTAGGCAGTTATTGACCAGAAAGGGGCTACAGTGTGAATGTGTCTTTTGACTTGTTTCAAAAGTCTAAACAAGGATTAATATATTGACGTGTGGTCTGGTCTCTCTGATTTGGTATCTAAGGTACCTTGTGAAGTTGCTTACTGTCTCCACTGATGAAATCTAAGATTCTTCAGACTGGTTTCCTTCAGAAAGACCATACCATTATTGTCTGTGATCAGGCCCACCAAACCCATGAGCTCAGCAAACTTCACAATAAGCTATAGCCATGCAAAGAGAGCGTTGAGGAAGATCAGCAGCGGGCCCAGCATAGAGCCCTGGGGGCTGCCTGTGTAGAGAGTGAAGGTCAATGATATTCAGCTGCCCTTCCTCACCACCTGGAGTCTGCCTGACAGGAAGTCCAGGATCCACCAGCAGACGGGGGTGTTCAGACGCAGGTCCCCGAGCTCGTTGACGAGCCTGGAGGGAACGATACTGTTTAATACAAAGCTGCGATCAATCAATAACATCCTCACATAATTCCTGCACTACAAAGGCTGGTATGCACTACGAGATTTTTAAGTCTTCCGTTGTTTGCAAAACGAGACTCTGTATACACAGTAAATGCAGTTTCAGAGTGGTGAGGGTTAAAGGTACCAACCTGCCACTTCCTGTCCGTGTGTTTGGATTCCTGTTGATTGTATCAGCAGTTTATGTTAGGCTAAAAGAGAAGGAAGTCAGGCGTTTGCTCAGAGTAAACCTCACCATCACACAGCTGTTTAAAGTTTACCTGCTGTGAACAAACTCAGTTTAACTCACGCACACACACTTGTATCCTCTTCGCTGCGGTACCTGTCATTGGTCAGGCAGAACGGATGCTGGAGGCCACATGTTCAACATTGTTTCTTTACACTCTCATTTCTCTAGCTCGGATTTGGGCAGCAGTTTATGTGCTGTGAGTCAGCTTTGTGTTTATGTGTCTGTGAAAGGAAAAACAATTGACATATGCTCCTTATTTTTGGAACATGAAAGGTGAATTTTGAGGAATGTCCTTGCTTTCATAACCATTTGATGTATGTTTTGAAAGTAACAGTCAGTCATGGGTGACATTTGACACCATTGAAGAATTAATATTTGGGTCAACTCCACACATATCTTTTGTACGACTTGGGATATACAGTAGCGCATGTGTTGTACGTATTAGCATTATGATATTTTATGGTGCTTGTTTGTCATTTTAGAGTTTAGATTGTCAGTTTCCTTTCAGCTTCACCATGAAAATCATGGAGATGAAAGACCAAAAAAAAGAGCAAAGAAAGTCATATGGGTTTGGAACAACACAAGGATTAACGAATGCAGAACTGTTACAGTAGAAATGTCATACATTACAAGACTCAGGAGAAAATGTAAAATGATAAACGCGAGTGATAAGGGTTATCAGTGCAACAGTATGAACTGTTTATCTGTATGAGGAACTTGACTGTTACCGATGCAAGTGTTTTTCATTATCACAACAAAAACAGTTTGGTTGTTTGCAAGACTTTAAAACCTGAATCCCTGAGATAGAGAGGAAGAGATGTGAATAAATACCAACATGATACCTTTAATAACAGCGTATCCCAACTGCATCTCGCAATATACATATGATAACAATAACCTGACAGATTCATGAAGTGCACAGTGAACTTTGACATTTACACTCATTAATTGTATCCATCGTAGAGGGATTTTTTTCTTCGACTCCAGATAGATGTCTCTAAATGGTCTTAAATATGTCTCGCATATGCCAGGCAGAACTTTATGACTGCTTGAAACCGAGGCTCACATCATTTATTTTCTTTGGTTGCAGTTCTTCAATCCTGACAGAAACGCACACACCCCTAGATCAGTCAAGGGTCTCTCCGGCCCAGGTCAGTGTGTGTGTGTGTGTGTAAGGAGTCAGAAGAGATTGTGGAACTTGGCAGGATTAGGTGATCCTGGGAAGAAACTTTCCATGGCTCTCCAAAGCCAGAGAATGTCATGGGAATTGTCTCTAAACACAAGCGCTGACCCCCCTCTTGACACGCACACACTCATAGCCACATATCACCACGGCATGAACTCGCTGCATTAACATAAATAGAATGAGAGCTGAGAACAACAGAGCACAACAAAAGACTGTGAGAGCGAGAGAGAGAAAGAGAGAGAGCGCAGGGAGGATGTGTGGAAGTGTTGAGTACAGCGCCATCTACAGGACACGTCAGCTCATGTAGAAAGACTCAGGCACAGCAAAAGACACTATTGGAGAGCATTAACGAAAACAGAAATCAGAAAAAAAGAGTTTTACTTAGAACTGTTTTTTTTTTTTTTTTTATAAAAACTGTTTTTTTCTTTTCTTTGTGTGGGGTGACCACTTTCAAAAATCTCCACTAACAAAAAGTAACAAAGAACACTGTTGCACGTGTCTTTGTACCATGGTGGTATTGTGTTATTCTTTAAAGTACCATTTAAATTATTCTGTACAAGAATATTTCCATTATTCAGCACCGAATCACCAAATACTCTTGTTTGACTGATATCCATAAACAGTCTGTGTATTTCTGACACAATTATACACTAATATAGTGGATGTATCATTTGTTGGAAGCTAACTAGTCAATAAAGTATTCCAGTTGTGCTTTTATAAAATACAAAAAGTAAATTACTGTGCTCAATTCAAGTGTATTTGTATTGCGCTCTTTATGATACAAAGCATTGCAAAGCAGAATTACAGGAGTACAGTAAATCACTGCACAGCACCCATAAATAGCAATTATCAGACATAGTTTACATGACATCATAGTAAAACTACAGAATTAATCAAATATTGCTATATTTTATTCAATATCCATGATATAGAACCGATCTAGTACTTGAGGTCATGTTATTTTGTGAACACAGTCACTATGTGTTTATTTACACTGCAGTTAACCGTGTACGATTTTGCTCTTATTTCTATAGCAGAAACTCCTCTGCTTCTCTTTCTTCTTAAAGAAAAAAATAAATAAAGACACTGCATGCACACCAATAGTTGCATAACTTGTTCTTTAACCTTGTCAATATTTTATATTAAAATGAATGTGTATATCTTAAGGCTGGTAAATTTGTACTGTTTTAATCAGCTTTTGCCTTTAGTAGAAATAATCCTGGAGTGTGACAAATGAATTTGTTTTCCATGTGTTTGCTCAATTAACATAAAAGCGGCATAATACTTATAAAAAAGAATGAGTGAAAAGCAGTTCTTAAAATAGTTCTGGATGCAGCATGTCATGCCATAGGAAACTTGCATTTATTTGTGTGCATGCAGAGTTTGCTGTTTGTCTCAGATGCATGTATGTGTGTGTGTGCGAGAGAGTCTGTTGTTTGGAAGTGGACATGTTGTGAAACTGAAGTTGTCAGTGCAGAACTGAGTGGTCATTACAGCCGCTGTGCACTTCAGATCCGCCACTCTGACACCAAATCAATGCTGCTTTTCCACCTTATCAATTAATGCACATGTAATTACAACCGTGAACAATCGGCTCTGAAAAGTCTCTGAGACGAGGCAGGAGGGTGGGAGAGGAGCGGTGGGTGGAGGACACCATCTAACACCTGATCCGGTGTGGGACACAAGGTCCGCTGTGGGACGAGAGGTCTCGTGTTTATCAGCACTCTGAACGAGACTTTGGGTGGGAGCCAAGAGGCAAATGCACGACCCGTGAGAGCAGCAGGAATAGAAACAGCTGGGGAAACCTATTACAGAACACGGCACACGGAATATGCATGTGTGTGTGCGTGCGCTGCAGGGAGCAGATGGGCCGAGCACCACGATCATTGGTGCATTACCTGCGTGCCTGTTTACAAACAACAACAATGCAGCCTGCACTAATAACCTGCAATCAAACATGACAATTAATATGAGCAGCTAATGTCTGCCTGGGGCTCTCGGCACACCATGCGCTCACCTGCGTCTGCGGGAATCAGCATCGATGCCATCAAACTCCGGCTGTGTCTGTGTGGCTCCAGATACGTTTTTTTACAATCGCTATCACTTTTTTCAAAGCTCAGGTTTCAAAACTCTTCACACAGCTCTCGTTAGTGACTTTTAATCTTTAGTCACAGCGGTGCATTCAAAATCAGCTCACTAACAAAGGCTTTCACCTAAACACACACACATACTTTGGCCTTGTTTCACAGACAGGGCTCAGACAAAGCCAGGATTAGACCATAAGTCAGTTAGGACATTTAAATCATTTTTGTACTGATTGTACTGGTCCAGACATGGTGTAAAATCAGTCAGTGCATGTTTACTTTAAGTTGAAACAGCTCAGATTTACTTTTAGTCTAGGACTAGGCTCAAGCCTTGTCTGTGAAACCAGGGGGGTTGTCAAATAATAAAACCCATGTAAACTGGTGCATGAAGTTTTGTGATGTTTGTGCCTGAGTGAAAGAAGAATTCATGTAATTGAATGCATTTTGTGGCAAAGCAATGACAAATGATCCTCAGTTTAGCTTACATAGATGCTGTTGTGTTCGCTGTGTGAAGAGTTTTGGACCTTAGTATTGACAAACGTGTCATAGCGATTGTAAAAAAAAAGTGTAATGTGCTGCTTACAGTAGTTTATTTTCTCTTAAACACTTAAAGATTGTCTTTACACCTTAAAACAGCTAAGTGACAAAGTGATCAAACAAACCATTTTCATCTGCAGAAACTGAAAAAAATCCCACAGATGCACATTAAACAAGAGACCCGAGCCACACCACAGTAACACCCTTGCACAGCATCTTAGAGATCTCAAAGAGCATCCTAAAGCAACCATTCAGAACAACTATTGTGACAATAGCCTCAAACAGCCTCAATGAACACCATAGAAAAAGCCAGAACACCAGAACAGCAACTTACACATAACACTCTTTCAAGCAACATAGCAACACCCTAGAAACTATGCAAAACATAACTTATCTTTTTTTAGTTTTCCTGTGTCACTGATACTGAGTTTGAGCTTAGTAACAGTGCAGTAGATGCTGTAAATGTGGTATTTTGGTAGGAACTTTGGTAACCACTGCGACTGTATTGTCAGGATGAAGCTTGCAGTATTGTTCAGATCTGCAGTCAGTATTGTGTGTGTGCGTGTTAACCCTGCTGAGCTCAAGCTGCTGTTCCTCATGGACCCTGGAGACTGAGATAACACACTCATACATCTCTGTACCACACTTACCATCTCATTTACACACACACAGTCGCTCGTACGTATCCACTGCGCTAATATTCCCAGATGGCTCAGTGTGTGTCGGAGAGACAGAGTTTGTTTGGCCATCAGAAGTTTGTCTGTGTGTTTAATGTGTGTTTGGGGCGAGCGGTGGGGCGTCACGGCCGCCTGAGTGTGAGTGCTGTGATATTAGGGTGATCGGGCCATTTTTAGGGTCACTGCTTGTTCTGGTCAGCAAGTGTCACTCATGGGTGACTGTAGTGTGTCAGGGTCAAAGGTCGTGTGTGTGTGTGTGTGGTCGGTTGAGAATGGGTCAGTAGATTTGTCTGCTCTACAAAATCTCATTTTACACATGGCCTGAACTTCAGACCAATTACAATCAACAAACGGCCTCATTGATCTGAGTCTATGTGTGTGTGTGTGTGTTTATGTGGTTTATGAGGACACAAATGTGTATAATGACATGGGTAAGACATAGGTATTACAGTATGTAGGTGTTTTATGAGGACATTTTCAGTGTCCCTGTAATTGAAAAGGCTTAAAAAACAGACTAAATGGAGTTTATTTGAAAATCTAACAACGCACACAGTTTCCTGTAAGGGGTAGGTTTAGGTGTAGGGTCAGTGTAGGACAAAACCACATACAGTCTGTACAGTAGAAACACCATTACACCTATGGAGAGTCCTCATAAACCACAAAAAACATGTCTGCCAGTGCTGTATCTGAGGTAACTAACCATGTTACTTCAGAAAAATCCTCAGAATTCCCCATGAATATGACAGATTCAATCAACTAAACCTGAAGCAAATGTGTGCGTGTTGCAATGTTGTACCAAGCAGTGCGGAAACTGACAAAACCACAGTTCATTGACACACAGGAACATCCATATTTGCTAAAAATGGGCTAAAACCCCATCTTACATTTATTCTCATTGAATATTCTGATGAAATACTGCATAATAAAGTTTCATGAGGCCAAGTTCAAGAAATATGTGGTTGAAACGGCCTCTCTGACACAGGGCAACACACACACACATACACACACACAGTTCAGTGAGTGTCTGTGGATCAGAGAGTGAATCAGACACAGTATTACCTGACAGTGTACTGATGTCCTCTCATCTCCTTCTCTTCAGTGCTGGAAACACATCATATACTACATATAGACTACTGCTCTTGAAAAGACATAGCAGCTGCTCTTTTACAGTAAATTCATTTTATTAAGCAAGGATGCGCTAAATTGATTAAAAGTGACAGTAAAGACGTTTATAATGTCACAAAAAATATGTTTCAAATAAATGCTGTTCTTTTGAGCTTTCTATTCATCTGTGAATCATAAAAAAATACAATTATGTTTCCACAAAAGTTACAAAACTGTTACAAAAATAACTGTTTTCAATCCGGAAAACAATCAGAAATGTTTCCTGAGCAGCAAATCAGTATTAGAATGATTTCTGCAGTAATGATGCTGAAAAATAAATGACATTTGAACATTGAATCACATAGAAAACATATATTTGATAATAATATTACTGTTTTTACAGTATTTCTGATACATAAATCAGAGCAGAAGAAATGTCTTATAAGATCTTACCTAATTTTTGCCTGTGTGTAAGTGTTTGTTGTACAGAATCATCAGGATTGAAATATTTTCAAGCGGATTTGTAATCAGAAAGGATCTCGGTGCTCAGTGCTGTTGCTCAGGTGTGTGTGTGTGTGTGTGTGTGTGTGTGTGTGTAGCTGCAGTAAATCAGCTTTAGGTGAGCACATGGTTCATGCATTAATCAGTAGGTGTGCGTGTGTAACTCTGCCATTATCTGTCTTGTCAGAACTAAACCGATATGAAACGCAGCACTTTGTGTCACAAATTTTTACATTCAACTTAGATGAGAAAAACAGGGCCATCTGCGCAGCTGTGACCCCCGGCGACCCCTGCTGCTCCCGCTCTCATTCCATCATCCTGATGGAGAAACAGCGGCTCACATCAGTATCATCTCTGAGCGTTTCAACGTACAGTTTTTACTCAATCCGCGATGTAGGCAGATCACTTTAACTCTCACGCTCTCTTTCTCGCTCGTCATTTTGAAACACTCTGTTACTGCCTTTCATTGCAAATCCCGTTTGGCGGCATACGTGCCCTGTGTCGCCATGCCGACAGATTCAGCATCGCCATGGGAGCAGCATCTTCTCTCATCCTTCTAATGGACGTTCGCTTCCAAACGTCTGCTGCTACCTGCCCATATTCACCCTCATAAATACTCCACACATTCCCCACAGCGCCGCCTCTAATGAAGCCATTTACTGCCTGAGACGAGAGAGAGACTCAGTCCCAGTGTGTGTTTAATGCATGGCACAGACCTGCACCTGTCAACATCTCCTCCGCTTATTCCCATCAGCTTAAAACATTACGCAGAGCGTGATCTGTTTATTCTTAGCCTGAGATTATACTGATTTTATTCAGAGTCATTTTAGTATCTACTTTTACCTGACCTGACACATAAAACACACTTCCTTTAGCGTAACCCGGTGTTTTTTGTTAGGATTAGTTTCTTCAGTTAAATCCTGTCATTTTAAACTGATTTTTACATGTTTTTTTGGTCATATGATAAATGTTAAACAGAACAGAATCATACACCTATATATATATATATTTTTTTTTTATTTATTGAAATGTAAAATGATTTAGTTTGTTATTTCTTAAAATATTTTAGATATTTTACTTTATTACTATAAAATGCATTATAGCAACAGCACTAATAATGGCAGTAATTATTTAAATAATGCATTTTCAGCATTATTATTATTTTTTTTTTTACATTTTTACTATAATTATTTTACTATAACTGCACAGAAAGAAAACCATATTTGAGGTGTGAATATTGTGTTGGATGTCATTTCTCTTGAATGTTCTGCACAGTGAAAGCACATTATTAATTTCATCATTGAGTATGCTAAAGATCCAAAGCAAATGCATGCAAATGCACCGATCGAAGGTGCTTCTTCTCTGGGGGTGGGGAGCCGTCGCTTTTGTTCATTTAATACCCTGGAAAAGCTGGTTAAATCTGGGACTTCAGCACTTCCCTGTGCTTCTCCCACACATGAGCGCTGAATCTGTGCTGTGTCTCATCACTCATATACTGAGAGAGTTTGAGGCTTTCAGAGTCAGACACAGAGACGTGCTGGAAAAGTCAAATCAGTTCCTAAAGCATCCGCTTCTGTCTGATGTGACACTTAACAGATACTGAACTGATACTGATACTGATACTGAACACTAAATCACAACAAGTTCATGTTTTATTATTTATAGTACTTCCAGTCTTTTGTTGTTAATATTTTCAGCTTTATAATAAATATGATCAGATTAATATGATCTAGTTTTTAGTTTGTAAGAGTTTGTAATTTTAGCAAAAAACAATGAAAAATAATATTAAAATGTATGATATTAAAATAATTTGTAAATATTATTAAAACATCTGAAGCTCAAAATAAATGATAATAATAATAATAATAATAGTTTTGTCAAATGATTAATCATGATAAATCACATTCAAAATATGTTTGTGTACTGTGTATATTTATTTTTGTATATATAACTGCACACACACACACATACATATACATATATACAGTATACACATATTTAAGAAATATATTTTATGTTTATTTATTAAATATGTTTACATATGATGTCATTTAGATGAATATAAATAAATGCATGCAAGAATACATGCTAATAAACATGTCAAAATATATGCTGTATGTGTGTCTTTATATATGCATAATAAATACACACATACCGTATTTTATGTAAACAAAAATGTTTATTTTGGATGCCATTTAATTGCAATTAATTGTTTGACAGCGCTGAATAATAATAATAATTGTAAAAGATTGTGATTGTTCTTCTCTTCACTTTGACTGTCCTCATGTCTTCGTTCCTGCTGTAAAGGTGATGTAGCTGTGTGTTGGTTCTCTTCATTATCTGCCAAATGCCTCGTTCTTCTGCTGTTTGCTTCAGAACATGCAAATGAAGTTTTATTGTTATGATTGTGCAGCTCTTCTTGAATCATTGTGTTCTTTGTTATTTATTCCTCTGGCGGTCAGTATGGAGTAGTTAAGTGATCATCAGTGGTCACTCTGTGCTGGGAAATGGCCAACCACAACATCTGACCAATAAAACACCACAGCCATAAACAACAATTTTCCCACAAATGGAGAGCAATGAAGGACACACACACACACACACACTCTCGATGGAAGGTCACCCCACCAACCCCCAGCACTTAGCCAATGTGGTAATTGTATCTCTTGGACGAGCGTCCCACCTGACGTTCAGAGACATCAGCAGTGTGTGTGTGTGTGTGTTTGCCCACAGTACTCAGTGTGAGCTCTAACATGATGTGACATGCAGAGCAGTCGTCGCAGGTTTGGAATAAATGATTCAAGCGTGTCAGTCAGCGATGGAGGTGAAGCTGCTCAGAGATGGACACACTCACAGCGTCCTGAATGCTGTATGTACACCACCACAGAAGTTCTGAGTGTTTCTGAAAAAATCGGTTTGCTCAGTAAAGTTGCATTTATTGACATACAGTAAAAACAATGCAATATATATACAATGTAAAACTACAGTTTCTCTGTGAATATTCATGTGAAGTTCAGCTGTATTTTCACCATCATTCCTCCAGTCTTCAGTGTCACATGATCTTCAGAAATCATTCTAATATACTGATTTACTGCTAAAGAAATATTTCTATTTAATATTAATATATATTAATATTTTTATTTTTCAGGATGAATGAAAAGTTTCTGAAGACAGTAGTGTAAGTAATGAATGATCTTCATAAAGCTATAAAAAATTAGTTCTTTAGTAGTTAAAAATTAATAGTAAAGTTAATAATATGACCCTGGTGAACTTCTTACAATTTATTAATTAACGCATGAGAGATAATAAACTGTAAATGAACTTTTATAACATGCAGGTTCATTTCTACATTACAAGGCACAGTATTTTTACATTTACAGTTTTACACATTATTATTTTATCAATCATGAACAAAAATTAACTATTGACAGCAGTATATTTATGAAGTAAAATTAACTTCTAAACTTTTAAACTTCTAACTTTTAAATTCCAACATACTGTAATTGTGTTGATATTAAAATAAATAAAAAGAGCATTATTGCATTGATACATAATCATTAAATAAACAGTAGTGTCTCTATAATTTGTAACACATTTAAGTATTTAGAAAGTCTAAATTGAATATCATTATATTAAATGTAAAGTAATATTATGTACCGCATGTATATATTTATTTATTAAATTACAGAATCTATGACAGAAAGTGTAGGTATACCCAAAAAGTTCAAATCCATGTTTTTAAATCTGCTTTTTTTTTTTTGAAGATATTTTGAAGAACCAAAGTACCAATAACACTGAAGCCCAACAAAATGACACGGAGGTAAACATCAATCCTTTAAGACGTCTCTAACACGCCTGGATCCAGACGTCTAGATCGACACGCTGCGGTCAGCTGCACTCATACATTAGAGCCGTGTCCACTCACACTTCTTCAAGACAACTAAAACTCTCTTCATACTCACAGGAAACATCAGCGCAGCGTAATGCTTTCCTCTTCAGCCGAGATCTAATTAAAGCTTAACTGAATTAAAGTCCATTAGAGGACATTAGCGAGGTGAAGGAGGAACGGCTCAGTACGGAAAGTGTTCCTCTTCTGATTTAGGGACTCTCCTCTTGCGCTAATATGTCTTAGATCAGGAGGAAATGTCGACTCGTGATTGCAGAATAAACATCATGTGAGATGCTAATGGAGAGAAAGCGATGCTCTTACCGTTCGACGTCTCACTGTCTCAAAGTTATTGACCTCTGTCCCCCTCTGATTCAGTCCAGCTCTGAAATTAACTTAATAACGGACAAACACAAAGAACAACTACCTTATTTAAAGGGCTAAACTTACATACCGCACATGCAATTGACAGGGAACAATTAGACCCAGCGTAATACGACCAATCCAGAATTATGGCTGCTTCCTTCTGTCAGACTGTCAGAAATAAATAAAGAAGGTAAAAGAAATCTATTGATTTTATCTCAGAAGCCTGAATGATCTCACATCGCTCTCTGGACAGCTAGGATTGAAGTTTCTGTAGGAAACAAGCCACTGTAATTATGACTTAATGCATGCAGCAGATTAATGTGCATTTCTTCTGTTTTTCTGCAGATCAGCTCTGCTTCGCTGCCTATAGACTGTCACCTACTCAGGGAGCATCCTGTGCCTCATAGAATGTAAACATGACTGATTTAGAACACCCTCTATAGACAGCAACTTAGTGCACAAATACAAAACCACCCTCACTATTTCGTGACAGAGTTTGGCATCTGCGTGTCCATCATTTAAAGCTGGAATAAACAAGCTGCACAAATTTTATTCTAAGTCTAGAATTCTAAGACTTTATGATGAGGTATGATTTGTTAACAATAGTTCAGTTCATTAGTTATAAAGAACTAACATTTGAATAATGTTGACGTCAACATTTACTGATCAAAAGTTGCATAAGTTAACATTAGTGACCTAACATGTCTATAAAATTAACAAAGCCTAATAAATACAGTACTGTCAAATGTATTGTTCATTATTATTAGACATGTTATATAACGATGTTTAAAATAAATACTTATTTTTATTGATTTGTCTGTCTACTTGAATGAAATATATATATATACACTATATTACCAAAAGTATTCGCTCACCTGCCTTTACTCATTCTATGAACTGAAGTGCCATC
>JAUMHR010000099.1:653035-669570 GCA_032361145.1 Enteromius fasciolatus | reverse complement strand
ATGCTTTATCATTTATTTGTATTCATTTATATTTGTCTTAATGTTTCATTTGAACTTTTATTATTATTTTTTTTTCTGTTCTCATTAGAAAAAAAAAAAATATATATATATATATATATATATATATATATATTTTTTTTTTTCTGATTTAGATTTTGAACTAACTTGCCAAACAGAAGTTTTTTTTTCTGCAATCAAGGCTTAAACTCAGAAAATGAACCCATTGATATAAACTGGTTGATATAGTTTGATGGTCTGAAAACTGACCAGTGTTCTGAGTGGGCGTGTCTGGAGGAGTATGGCCCCGCCCCCTTCATTAAGATGAATGAGTGTCTGTGTGTGTTTGCTGTGATGGATGAGCTCTGCTTACAGCTTCTGTCTGCTCAATCCCATCACATGAAGCAGCACAATCAAATGCTTCTTTAATCTGTTGGAGACACATTAAATGTAGAGCCCTCTGTGTGACGTCAGAAACTGCTGAGGTTCATGACTCGTTTCTGCAGTTTAGTTTTAATAAATGCTTGTGTTGAGAGGAGATGTTTTGTAGACATTAAATGCTCAATTAATGTCCAATGAATATGCTAACTTTGGGTCCAGGTGTGTCATATGGACTATTGCAGGGTTTCCCAAATCAGGAAATAAACATGAGTCACAATTACTTCAATTTTCAAAAAAAAAAGAAGAAAAAAGAAAATGCAATTTAATTAAAAAAGTATTTAGTACATATACTAAGAACCTAAGATAACAATATTAGTAGGCTATTTATATTAGTATTAGTAATCTAGAGTGTAAAACAAAATAATTAGAAGGCATACAATTACCAAATATTTATGAAAAAACAGGACAAATTTTAATGACCGCAGTAATATATTTATGTCTTCATAATTGGGGTCCACTTAAAATTGGACTTTATAACATTCAATTCTGACTGTATATCTCACAATTGTGAGAAAATAAGTCAGAATTGTAAGTTTGTATCATGCAATTAAAAAAAAAAAAAAGGTCGCAGTAACCTTTTTTATTTTATTTATTTATTTATATTTTTTTTTATTCAGTGGCGGAAACGTGCTTCCATATTTAATTATAATAGCCCTATATGAGCCGTCCTATCGTCCAATCCCAATAAAACACTTAATAAATAATTAAATCTTTAATATTGTATCTGTTCACTGCATGTCATTTCACCATTACCCAAACTAAAAACCACGAGCATGCAGATTTCTTGTATCTGTCCGTAACACAGTAAGGTTCATTGGTTAACAATAGTTAAGGACATTAGTTAACATTCACTAAGATTGAACAATACTTCTACAGCATATATAATTCTTAGTTAATGCTAATTTCAGCATTTATGCATTATTAAAATCACTAGTTGTTCTTGGTAACATTAGTTAATGCACTGTGAACCAGTATGAACTAACAATGAACGACTTATTTTTATTACCTAACGTTAACAAAGATGAATAAATGAATGCGCAGATCATTGCTCATTTGTATTAGTTAATGCATTAACTAATGTTAACAAATAACACCTTATTGTAAACTGTTATCATCAAGTCATTGAAATTTTAACTTAAAATCAAAATATTTGGTAACACTTTACTTCGATAGTCCACTTTACTAACACATTCTACTAACTATTAGTAATCATCAACTCCAAGTCAACTAGCAGTCATTAGAGTATTAGTAGACTGTCTGGTTAATAACTTCTTTTGATAAGTCCACAACACACTGCATACTGACTATCAGAAACTATACAGGTATATGTTAACTTATTCTACTAACCCTAAACCTACCCTAACAGTCTACTGTGAGAGTTAGTAGACATGTAGATGTGAATTAATGAGAACTAGTTGAGGTGCAGTTATAAAGTTACTTATAGAATGTCTAAAGTGAACTATCAAAATAAAGTGAAACCAAATAAGTAATGTTTATGAAGTAAAGGTAGCACTTATGACACATGGAGTATTTTTGTCTCTATTAGAGCTTGATGAAGGGTTATTGTACAGTAAAGATCTCTGATGATGAATCATGTTCAGGTTGGGGTGTTGGACAGTCTGATACGGGTTTATCTGTGTCTCCTGCAGAACGCTCTGCTGTCTGATTAGTATTCACACACCTCACTCCTGATCGCTTTGCTTTTGTTTGCTAATTATCGTCTGATTGCTCATTAGATGTTGTGTCTTGGTGTCTGTGTTCTGTAAACAAGCTCGGCTGCATCTGCTTGTACGGAATCAGATTCTATAATGTCAACGAGCAGCGAACAGTGTTTGTGATGAGAACACAAATCTGCTGTAATGGACAGACACACAAACACTTACAACTGCAGAAACACACATGCTTAGCTTCATCTGCATGTCAGCTGGTATGCTTTAATTACACCATACACACTCACACACTGTCTACTAGCTGTTGATCAGACGACTCAGTTGTGTTTGTTCTACAGGAAACTCCCTCTGTCCATATAGAACTATATCCTGTAGCTGTGTGACTTTACTTTAACAGCCCGGTTGTGAAAGTTTGTTTTATTTATATTTATTTAAAATTTATTTATTCAATATTTTAATTTATTGAAAATATTTGACCGATTTATTTACACTTAAACCAATCTTGAGACCATTTTTCAAAGATCTTGGTCTTGTCTCTGTCTCTTTTTTGTCTTGTCTTTCAGGGATATCGCTCATTTGCTAGTGCAAATTTCAATTTGATTCATTTTGAGACAGCAGTATCAGAATATAATTGTGTGTGAATTGTGTCAAAATAATAATAATAATAAAATTATATATACAGTGCCCTCCACTAATATTGGCACCCTTGGTGCATAAATCTAAACAAAGGTGGCTAAAATAAATCAGCATTGTTTATCCTTTTGATCTTTCACACAATTCACACAATTCTAACCTATCATTGAAGTAAAACAACTCCAAATAGGGAGAAATTCTTGTTTTTCTCCAATACTTGTTGACCACAATTATCTGCACCCCTAGAATGTTTTATGAGTAAGATATCACTGAAGTATATTCCCATTCATATTCACAATTTTGAGCACTCCAGGGTGATTATGAACATGAAAATATCCAGCCCTGGCTTCCTGTTTTACAGAAATATATGTATATATATATATATATATAGGAGGGAAAACAAAGCCCAAAATCCCTTAATCATCAACAAAATGAGGAGTAGAGTTTGAGTGGCTAAAGACTCTTCAAGGACAGGTGGAGAAAAATAGTCAAACAGTCCCTAGGTTTAAGAACAATTCTCCTCGCTCATCCAAAAACATTTGGGGTCTATATTTCTGCTGGAAATGGATCATGGATTCTATCTAATACCAACAGATAACAAATCTAAACCTGACTGACTCTGTTAGAAATCGTATAAGTGGCCATGGTTGGGTCTTCCACTGGAACAATAATCCAAACACTAAAATTAGTCACTGAGTATATATGTGTGTGTATATATATATATATATATATATATATATATAGTTAATTGATATTGCCAGAAAAATTCAAGTTATGATTGAAAAACGTACTTTTGTGAGATCTTGTTTTTAAATTTTAACATATATAATTATAAGTATCACAAGACAGCTGTTTTCATGATTGCAGACATGATAATGATTTCATACAAACATTCAACAAACAAGAAGTTAATATTAAGAAAATTATATTTTAAGCACAAATATAAAAAGTTCCAAACTAAAACCAAAGCAGAATGGTTATGCACAGCAGTGTTTCATTACTGAATGAATCAGCTGCTTTGAACAAATCAGTTGAGTAAATGATTCAGTGACTCACTCAGTGAGTGACTATTACAGTACTGTAGTCAGTTCAAGTCTCATATTTAAAAGTATTAATTTACTGTAATTTACTTTAATTTTTCATTATATATCCAAAGTGTTTTTTTTTCAAAACATTGTTGTTTACAATATTTCACCAATGTGATTTAGTATTTGCTGATTTAGTATTGGCCTTGACTCGGGCGATCTCTCCCTGTCTTAGTCTAGTCTTGGTCTCAGCATGTGTCCTGTGTGAAACTGACTTCATGTTAAAGCAGCACCAGTCAAATTTATTGGGAAATTTTCCCAGTTTTCCCGATGGTTACTCCAGGACTGTGCATGGTTAAAAAATGATGCTGTGCATGCAATACTGATGGACGTACTTTAGCTGATGACTTGTGCTTCTTCCTGATCCAACACTTACAAGAAAACTTTCAAAATCAGTCAGGTTCATCTCACTTCCAGAGACGGTTTTGTCTTCAGACTACAGTATATCTTAGTACAGTCAAACTCTTTCAGTTCTTTTGAGGAGCGCTGGATTAGTTGAAAGCGCTCATGTAACACACACACACACACACACTCATATGGCTATGATGTGACTATGAGCAGTAATGACTGGATACTCTGATTTGAAGGGCCCGGTTGATGACAATCCCATTTTCTGTGTAATTTCATGCTTGTCTTCTTGAATGAAGATATTGGCTGCTGTGAGGCGTCGGGTCAGAGGCTCGCTCTGTGTTTCCTGTGTCTTGATGAAAAGTAATTCATCATTTACAGCCCTGAATTCTGCCACTTTCCCCCCGCTCTCTTCCTCTCCGTCTCGTAACAAGTTTGCGGCGGCGGCGGTCCCTGCGGTCCGGAGGAGGGCTTCAGCTGAAGGAGATAAATAGGTTTATTCCGGCGGCGGTGTGGCGGAGCAGGTTGGGACTCTGGGTCGCTCCTGATGGAGTTTGTCAGCCCTCTACCTCTGGAGCCGGAGCCTCTGACCGCTGGGCCGGCCGAGAGACTGCGACGGGCCGCTGGCGCGTGAGAGGGAGGGAAATTGATTTTTTTTCCCTCTCTTTCCTCGTGTTTGAAATCTGCCAGGCTCTCTGCGGGGGACATTTCTGACAGGTCCGAGCCGATTGGCCAATCACAGTGTTCGAACAGACCTGGCCCCGCCCCCCCCAGAATAAGCCACAGGGCTGCGCTCGACACACATGACCTGTGAGCTGAGAAACTCAAATAAAATCACAAACAGATCCCGTGTGCTGATTTGTTTTAGTTCCGCAGAAGAGGCTGTGTGTGGAGTGTGAGAGAAGAGCTGCTGTTTGGCTGAAGAAATGTGTGCTTATTAAGAAATCCTGATATGTTTGTTTTTCTTTTGTTTAATCAGAACAATCTTTACTGTATTTATTCTTTTATTATTATTATTTAATAATACGAACAAAAGGGCATGGATGCCAATACAAATATGCTTCAATGTTCTTTATTAATATGAAGGGATGATTTTCTGTATTTCACAGGATTTACCTGTACTTAGAATTTCTTTGTGTTGTTTTCAAAGGTTGAAAGAAATGTGAGTAAACTTCATGTTAAAAGTACTGATGATTTTCTGTCATGACATGCCGTATATACAGTATATACTATGTATATTCACACAAACTACTAACCACACTAACCATCACATTAGACTAGTTATTACTGCTAGTTTAGGTTGGTTAGCTGGCACGAGTGGGAATTCATTCAGATGTTTTGACATGTTTTGGGTTTCTTTTATAAATGTAGGATAATTTAAGCTTCACCTCTCACCTGTGACATCAGCCTACAGCTACACACACATCCTGAGGAAAGGATGTTTTTGTGCTCACATTTTGTTTTTCATTTATTCGCTTAGCGATTTTCCCCTCTGTTGTTCATCAGAGTGTAAAAGCGTGCTCATGCCCTCGGACCACGAACACACACACACACACACACACACACTGACTCCACAGATCAGTGTATGTGTGTGTGTGTGCCAGCGGGCATACAGGTGTCAAACACACACAGAGGGCCAGCAGCCTAAGAGTTCTTGTGCATGGATGAATTGAGTGTGTTTAAGAAATATATGCACAGATGGAGGTGTCTGTAAGAAAGCAGTAATATCCTAAAGCGACCTACACTCTCTGAGCCGACTGTAAGACGCCCTCTGAACACAAACCGTCACATCCAGGTCATTTCACCCTCAAATCTGAAGAAAGCAGAAATTTGATTTTGCATAAAGACAATTATGACTCTTTTAAGACACGATGCGTTTAATGGCAAGCGCTTTTCTCATCAGTAAAGCAAATAAACTTAATTATTTTGCATTTTATAAGTGAAGAAAATCAAATGAACATAGGAAAATTGTTAAATGAGGTCTTTCACAGCAATGAATTAGACTGCATTTCTGTTTCTCTTGATACTTTTTTTGAATTCTTTCTTTTAGTTTTGTATAAAAAAAGGAACGCATATAATTAAATATTATTATTTTTACATTTATTTGTTTATTTGTATTTGTTTATTTATAAGTTAAGCAAGGCCTTTTAAAGATCTTTTTCTTAATTGGTTCAGTTGGTTTCTAGTTGACATGTGGCCTGGACGTGTTAGTTGCTGTAAATCCAATAGATTGTTCATTTGTACTTTCAGGTACTGACACACAGAATTTGATTTGCTCGTGGTCTTCACCTCAGCGCAGCTTCACATGAGCGTAATAGATTTTTTTTCTTCTCCGTGCAGTATTTCCAGCGGTGAGTTTGCCTGTGGTCAGGTTGGATAAGATGCTGGAGTGAAGTGAGCTCAGTAACTCTCAGTAAGCTGCAGTTAAAGGAGTCTGCGGAGACCTGGAAATCAGGTTACTGTGGGAAGCGGCCCATCAGGCATGCTAAATCAGACCAAATAACAGATTGTTCAACTCAGTAATTCCGCATAAATTTCCACTGATATATTTAGAGTTTCTCTTCCACATGCAGTCGTGTATTGGTTAATGCACGTTGCGGTGTGTTTACTAGTTTCGCCTGGAGATCAAAACGTGAAAATTCCCTTTGAAATGCATTAATATGTGTAAGTGTGTGTGTGTGTGTGTTTTTTTTCTCCATGGCACTATAAATACATTCCCTCTCGACTGTGTGTCTCAGTAGAGGCGCAGTGTGTGTGTGTGACTGGGATTCTGCTGTATAGCAGGTGAACGTTACACACTCACTGGCCCCTAGAGATACAGACAGACTCCGGGGCCCGTCTGAGTCCATACATGAGGATGTGACAAAAATGGGACACTCAGCACATCACACATTTCATTCAATATCATCTCTGACTATATGTTTTTCTTAAAAAAAAAAAAAAACAGTAACAAATTAGAAACACATTTCAGAACATAAAGCTATAAACAGAGCTCGTGGAGGAGAAACCTAATTTTCTTTATGTGTTGAGATAAAAGGCTGCTTTTATTATTATTATTATTATTACACATTATAACTTTCAGAGCCCAAAACATCATTCCATGTTCATTTACATGTATGCATTAGCACATGCTTTTATCCAAAGTTACTTACAACAGAGAAACAAAAGCAGTTTGTCAAAGAGCCAATAATGTCCATAAAGGGCATTTATTGAAATTGATTGCAAATGATTACTCATAAACCCAAATTTACCGTACATGTCAGTGATGCCTAGTCAGCATACAGAAAGTGGTTATGAGAAATGAAGTTATGATCTTTCCCCCCAGTATTTTCATCAAAGCCCAGCTGTGAGTTTCAATGAAACTAATGAAAAACATTAGACATTAAACTTTTCAATAAATACCACTAATGCTAATTTAAGACCATTAAGGGTTTTTGCATTATAACCTTATTTTTTAATGATGAGTAAGTACATTTAGCTTTTAGTAAAAGAATTTTACTTCTTTTTTTTATTCTTATTTTAGTCTTTGTGCATTTTTTAAATATATGATATTTATAATAGACTCTTAGATAGACTGTTAATGAGTACAGTCACTGACAATTAGAAGTCAAACAAGGTATTTTAGTCATAAATTAGACTTATTTATATTATTTATTAATTTGTTTAACAACAAGAACTTGGCTATCATTAAAAGAAAACGCAAATACAGTAAGTGAAAGTTAAAATCACAACCTGAATTGTGTTACTGATGGAGAAAACTTTGAAATTAATGTGACAAAATAAATGGAAGAAATGCAGTTTTAATGGTGAACACATGTCAAACGTGAGGTTTTTGAGGAAACTGTGCTGGATTTGTGTTCTTCATCTCATTGCTGTGTCAGAGAAGTCAGTTTTCTCCTACAGAAGGGAAGATGAGTTAAATGTGTTTTCTTGCATGTTTAGAAACTGTCTCAGGTTTAGACTGATGTTGGACCCTCAGATCAGCTTGATCTAGAATGGCACCAAGTGCTGCTGCCATCAGCGTGATAGCTCGAGACTAATGTTATTAGCCTGCTTATAACAGAGGGAGTTAATATTTAAGGCTTGAGGTGAAATGTAAATGTCATTAAGTGATGGAATGTCACGGTAACGAGTCGTCATGGAGAAATGGGTCAGGTGAGACTGACAGCAGAGCATGTGTTCCTGTGATAAGACCTTCATCCAGAATAATCCTGAGAATACCAGGAACATGGGCTAATACAACAACAAAACACACATGCATACACATCACACAACTGGACATATGACAGCTATTTCAAACCAAAAAATAAGAATTTGGACCAAAGAAAATGTGATCAAAATGTAAAGTAAAAAAAAATTGGATCTTATTTTTAGGACAAATAAGGTTTTATTTGATTTTCCAGATATTTTACTTTAACACTGCTATTGTAAATTTATCATTATTCTCCAATAAAATTTGGACTGTGTTCTAGTGTCCTGGCTGACTATATATTAATAATAAAACCATGTTATCTTCATTCTTAGAGTTACAAATAGCATGTTGAAAAATACATACTGTGCAACCTCACGTCAATCACGTGTGCACACTGCCTCCAAATCTTTCATCCATCATAAAACAAAATACTTTTTGCACTCGTAGCAAGCATACTGAGAGGTGTTTTTCGTGACAATTCAGAGCCAATGTACAACAGAACGCCAAAATCCAGAATAGTGATTGTCAAGGTTATCCGCTTTGTCTCGCAACATAAAGATCTAGTGAAGATCCAGCGTTCACAGAAATGAGTGGTCTTCTTTCTATTATGTGGCTCTAGTATCGCTAGCAAAGCTTCAAACTGAGCCTCTGTCATCCTGAAGTACGCTTTGAGTCGCCCGTGAACCTCCTTCATGAAGAGGGACCTCTCATTCTTCTGTATATCTCAGGATTGGAGGGCTCCAATATTTCCTTTCTTTTTCTCTTTTTACGAAGCGAGAGAACGACAAAATCACCCTCACTGCTTGATGACTCAATTTTTTTTTTTGCACTGGATGAATTATTGGACAATGGAGAGCGCAAGGATTCTGTGCATGATGGATTTTTAGGATGACAAATAAAAACAAATGGTGGCAAATTCATACGAGTGTATACAATTCTTTTTGCTAAATTGTATTGTATTTGTATGAATTTGTATGAATGACCTACACCTAACCCCAGCCCTAAAGTGACCCATCACTGGGGTTTAGAAACATCGTATAAAATGGAATTAGCCACCTTGTAAAATATGTACAAATTGATTGTGAGATAGCATCGAATTCATCCATATATTTGGTGCAAAACTTTGCATTATTAACCTAAATTAAGGTTAACTAAAACTAAAACCATTCAAATAAAATGAAATAAAATAACTTTTATGTCAGCTGCCAGGAAGCTTTTTTACATTATTCATTTTGTATATTGTTTTTCTCCATTTCCATGTTTCATTGTTTAACCTTATCCCGTAAAATAACTAATGCTTAAATGAAAATAAATAAATACAATTTATTAAAAACTAATAGAAAATGATTGAAAAATGAATGTAAAAAAGTCTAATTTATGCAAAACTCTTTTTTGATCCTTATGACTAAAGTATTTTGTAGTTTGTGTGAGGGGTAGGTATGGTTGGGTAAGAGGATAGAACATACAGTTTGTACAGAAAAACCATTAAGCGAATGGAATGAACCCATAACGATAGGAACACCCGTGTGTGTGTGTGTGTGTGTGTGGCTCCGCCCCCTCGTCTCTGATATCTGCCCCTCTGAGCTGCAGGCAGGAATCAGCCGCCTTCAGTCACAGATAAAACACACACCAACATTTCTGCTTCTCCACAGCCCCTTTCATCATTAATCAAAAATTAGTTTCTAATGCAATGAGTAACTCCAATCACGTTAGCGTCTGCATAAATCTGATGCTATCATAATTACAATTAGATTACACTGCTGCAATCAGAGAAAAGGGATCGTTAAGAGAAGGAATATAAATTGCTTTAGTTTTGTAAGTACTGAGCAAGCAAAAATCTGAATTAATCTCCATTTATACATTGTGTGTCTCTCTCTCTCTGTCTGAGAACTTCCGAGCCATCGGTATGAATTAAAATAGACGTATGACATAAGCTCTGAAAGTGTAGGTCCCGAGATTCCTCTGGAACTTCCTGTCGGAGAACTCTTTAACAGAATACAAAATACATAACCTCATGTCTGTTTAAGTTTATTTAGGAACATTGCATGTCGTTTTCAATAATCAAAGTTATGCAAATAATAGTTCAATATTTGTGTTAGGTATAACTGGATTTCAATTCACTCAGAATTGTTAGCTTTACTTGAATTTAAGAAGCTACTTTTGGACCCTGTTAGTAACTGCAATGCCTTCTTTGTGCAGAATCATAATATAGATTAATTGGATCATCTTCAAAGAGTGTAAGCAATCCTGATGCATCAATCTGACAACAAAATGCACTGCTTTTAAAAAAAATGTATTATAATATTTGTTTCATCTTACTTGAATTGAGATTGTGTTTTATTATGCACTTTATCATTTAATAAAGACACATGTATGAATCAATATGTTATTAGAATAAATACGCATCTTTCATACTTGTGTTTTTGGACCAAACTTGCATTAAAATCCATGCTGATTATGTTTTTCAGGTGTGTTCCTGAAACAAAGCACCATAAAGAATTAGAATCAAAGCATGGTGATAATTCTCATGATGTTCCTTCGCTTCAGCTTTTGCCCCTCTATTTTTCTTTCATTCATCAATTACCTTTAATTCTCTTCTTCTTTATTTCTCCTGAAGAAGCTCAGGGAGATAAATATGTGTCTCTAAATTACACACTTTCAGCACATTTATCAGCTCAGCTCACCATATTCATGAATTAAAAACAGTCATTAGAAAAGGTCATTTTTCCCTGGATTCTTAAAAGGTTTTATTACGCAAGGTTAAAGAGAGACGCACGAGACCTGAGGAATATTTCACACGAACGCCGTGAGATAAGAGCTGGATTCACCGCGCTAGTAAATAGCTTTCAGTGTGTGTGTGTGTGTGTCCTGCATTTGAGTCTCTGGTGCATGACGGGTCACAGTAATTAAAGTTCTGATCATTTACCAAACACTCCTGCCTGCCACCACACACACACACACACACACACACACTGATCTATCCAACACTAGAAAGAGAGAATGTCCAATGATTAAGATGCAACTCTTCATTTAAGATCAGACACTCATCTTCATCATCATCGTCTCAACTGTAAACACACACACACATACACTCTCTCATTGACGTAGTGTCACTTTCCCAAACTCCTGTGTTTTCCTGGCGATGCAGCATCACTATTGAAGTCAGCAGATTCACTGCATAATGTGATGCAGTCGAGCGACTAGTTAGTTACATACATGCTACTAATGAATACTATTATGATAATGTAACTCATTATTACATGGATGTTGTTGTTTTGTAATATGATGTAATATTTGTAATATGATATGAAATATTAATCAGAACAGCATGTTTCACAATGATAATCTCTTTTAAGATGACACATGTTTCAGTCATGGATCAGTACTGGGCAATGCTGTTGTGAAGCAGAGATACTGAAATCTAGCTCAGTTAGTGATGCTTATACTTTTAGTAGTTACTCGTCACGTGAAGCAGAACTAGAGAAGAAAGAATCCTGATCATCCCTGAACATTCAAGCCTGTGTAAGTGTGTCATGATCACACCACTTCTCTGCATGTTTAAAGCACCTCTTAACGTGTGTGTGTGTGTGTGTGTTCTCCTTCACTCTGTCATTGTCATTCAGCAGGTTTCTGTTGTAAGCTTAAAGACACACACATATATTCTCTCTGCGGCTGATGAAAGTTAACAGCGCTCGTGATTAATGTGTCACATTATTAGTGCTGCTTGTGTTCAGTAAATCCCATCCTTCAGGATTTGGGCCTGTACAGGTATTAGCTCTCGGAATAATCCGGAGTGATTTGGAGAGTCGAGCGGAAACATGAAGATCTGGCAGGTCCTGGGAGAAATTCCAGCTGCCTGGTAGGTGAGAAAAACTCTAAGAGATCAGACGAGAGAGAGATGAGACGCAGAGTCTCTTTGACTAATCTCACTGTGAAAGACTCCAACTTTAACAGCACTTTCCCACAAATCACATCCCTACAGGTTCCTCGTATCAGAATCAGCAGGTCTAGTCGACAGGTCCTTTAAATAAAGGATGTACGTTCTGTCATCGTTTACTCAACTGTGTGTTGTTTCAGTATAATAAGAGTGTGTAGATATCACAGCTTTGACTTTTCAAAATGCACCATAAAAGTACATTCACAATGTGTCTAATGATGTTAAATGATAGTTTAGTTAAGTGTGAGGAACGGAATCAAATTTATCATTTAACATCGTTAGACACTTTTAATTTACTTTTATGGTGCATTTAGATTTTATTTATTTATTTTGTATGTAATTTTATCTTTTGCAGTTCCAATTGTTAAGAAGTGGACTGACACAGATGGTAAGTATAATAATAATAATGATAATAATAGTTTATTAAACAGTCTTTGGAAACACAGATGAAGAAGCAGATGATCAGGTGAGACTCTTAGCCGTTGAATGTCGTAGAGAGAGATTATATAACAGGGAATAACAGTTCCATCCTTTTGCAGATGTATCGAGACGATGGAGTACACAAGACGATGGGTACAGCACACCACAGATGGACGGAGAGACGAAGAGGGATTCAACGGCATCTGGAGGAGACACAGAGTACTAGGAGCACACAAGCAGAGAGAACAGGTGAGTTCATGGGTAAGTATGACTTTGCAATCACTGAGTTAAATGTCCACTTCGCAAGAACGAGCTCGGACCCTGCTGTGATGTGTGTGGTTTTATGTGGTTCAGAATGAGCGTGCTGACTGACTTCAGGTGATGTAACAGGTGTTGGTAGTGAACGTAGTGACTGTGAGAGGGTGGAGCCTGGTGCCAGTGTACAAGAAATAAACTTAGGATTCGAGATTTATCTTTGAGTTTACAGTATATCTCACGTTACTGGATTTATTCTTGAAATCATGAGAGAACTAATAGAATTGTGAGATTAAAATTTTGCGTTTACTTTTTATACTTGTAGTCCCATGCCAGAATCAAACTTCCCTAATTCCTCATATATGCAGAAATGAATTAATAACGTATTTTCATTATTTCAGTAAACAATGATTTATATATGGATCTGTTCCTCAGATATTCACAAATGAAAGTAAGTAACACCATACCGTTATTCGTGTCACCACACCATTATTTTGTCCAGGAGTTATATGAACAACCGTTACGTTGTCGTATGCTTGTTTTTATTTATTTATTTAAGGATGTTTTCATGAGAAGAACATTCTACTGAACTTCAGTTATACACAACCTCAGTGTGAGTAAAGAGTTGAAAAATGTTGGGGAATTTAGACTTAAAATGTACGCCATTCTGCCAAATTATTCTTGTTTACTAAAACCTGGGGCAAAAAAAAAAAAAGACTCCTAGTATTTGAGGACCTGTGTGTTTGTAGTAATGAGCTGAGCTGAAGGCCAGTAAACTCAGCCAAACTGTGTGGTTTATATCTGTCACATAAGTCATTATCGTTGGTCTCCTCACAGTCTAGACCAGCAGATAAAACAAGCTGGAGCCGAATAACAATTTTACCCAGCGCTGACCATGTTCTGACCAGAAACACACCATATTTCCAATCAACTTTTACTCAGAAAAACAGAAGCTGGAGAGAAGAAATCAGTGAGATGAGCACGAGACAGCGTTTAGACTGAGCTTACAGCCAGTAAACATTCGGTGAGACTTCCTTCAAACTCAAACTAGAACTCATTTAAAACATTTTCAGTGTTTTTATATGTGCTTCTTGCCATTTCCTTGTAATAATTTGTGTTATTTGCTTCATTTTCTGAGTAAAAGGTACTTTGCACCAAATTTGTAAAAAGTGTAGTAAAATAAGATAACATTAAACCACTCCTTATGTTAGTATCGTGTACCATTATCATAGCTATTTATGCTTTGAATTCCTTTTTATCTAGCTATTAAAGTTAAATTTAAACATCATAGAAATACTTTTGTGTTTACTTTTGATATTAGAGGGGAAGAGGATCAGTATAACTTGAAAATGAAAACATTTACACAAAATGCAATTAATATAACAAGCAATAATTTATACACCTAGCTTATAAAAACATGCTTGAATCCGACTGAATAAGTTAATCACTTAATACAAAAGAATCCATAAGAGGAAAATTAAATTAAATCAGATAAATTAAAATTAAATTAATATAAGGCTAAAATCAATCAGATTGAATGCATCATCAATATAATGTGTTATATTGAATTACACCATTGTGCTACTTAGTTACTTTTATGAAAATGAATGCAGATACAATATGACGCAGTATAAATGGGATGTTTTGTGACTCTACTCTGCTACTTGTTGTTAATTTTACACAGTCGCTTTGTTGCTCCTGCAAGCGTAGTCAAGTTACTCTTGAGTTCATTTCCACAGAAGCAGATGTATTGCTAGTGAGCTTGATCTCGTCTGTCTCACACACGCAGAGCCGAGCACAGATGAGTCTTCAGGACAAATGGGGGTGTGTGAGTTTGGGTTCGTTGTGCAAGTGCATATGGTGCTCTGCTCTCTGACCTCAGGCTGCTACAGAGAGAGAGAGAGAGTTGTGCTGAATGCTCGCACGCCCCACAGTTACTCATAAGTGACTGACTCTGACTCCTTCTCATTGGGATGCTTTATCGACGGACGAGTGCACTCCAGCGGCGCTCAATGTAGCCTGTGTAATTAGGACTAGCAGATAAACATCTCATAAAAACTGTTATAACATTCAGGTTAATACATGCAATTGTGTTTTATTTCATGTTAACAATCCTTTTCTAGTAACCACCCAAACAAACGTTCTGTTCATATGGTTTCGTAATGTTTGGTGCTTTTATTCTAGGAAATCATCTCCTTTTGTGTTACACAGAAGAAAGATAGGAAAATATATAGCTGAGATACAGGGGTGCAAAAAAATACAAATATTGAGAAAATTGTCATTGCATTAAAGATTAAAGTTGTCCAATTGAAGTTCTTAGCAATGCATATTAGTAATCAAAAATTAAGTTTTGATATATTTATAGTAGGATATTTACAAAATATCTTCATGGAACATGATCTTTACTTAATATCCTAATGATTTTTGGCATAAAAGAAACTTTGATTATTTTGAACCATGCGATAAAATCTGCATACAGCATGTGTTGTTCTTGCAAAGCTTTCATATTTCTTAATGAATACATTTTGAAGCATATCGAGTTGAATGTGCGTGACGTGGATCCTAATAATCTGACACACGAGCTTTGAAATCGCTGAAGTTGCAGTCTGAGCACCTGAATGCGTCTGCGGTGTATTTGTGAAAAGGAAGGTGGAGGAAACAGCATTTTATTCAATTTCCATCAGGCAAAGCCGAGCTGAAATAATCGCCGGCAGATCCGCTGGAATGCTAAATTCACACGTTACACCTGCTCCAGAGAATTTACACCTTCTCTGGAGAATTAAGCCAAACCCTTAATGAATGTTTAAACCTGTCGAACACGACAGATAAACCTGCTGTCAGACTCAGCTCTTAATTCCAACTGAAGGAATCCCACACCTGCACACCAGAGAGAGAGAGAGAGAGAGAGAGAGAGAGGCTGTATGACTGTGTATAATGAGTAAAGGTACAGCCGTTAGATTTTACTACAGCATTTCTACAGTACACTGAAAAAAAAATGGTATAAAACAATTTATTAAAACAAAAAAATAGTATATTTTACAAACAGTTTGAAAATTAAATAGCATTTTTGATTTTAATTTCGAAAAAGTAATTGTTTACAGTGTCCTTAAAAACCTTACAGTGTACATAATGTTCTTTATGTTGATTTAATAAGTGAACTTAGTTTGAAGTAGAAAGTTATTACAGTACATCAATGTCATTGTGAGGTACATGTGAGAACAGCAAAGACACATATAGAATGAATCTGATTCTGTTTCATTGAAAAATATATGTCTTTACCTATATTTTAGAATGTGCAGTTTCCTGCTGAAAAGAAATATAGAGCAAGAAAAAAAAGCAACAACTTTAAGTTGAACTTAAACTTACACACAAATTATGATTAAAGGGGCATATTATTGATCAATAAAGACTTCCTTTCATGCAGTTCCTTGTTCAATAGTATACTATTGTTACGTCCTGGGACGTATTTGTATATTTCTCTCTCTCTCTCTCTCTCTCTTGCCCCTCTCACAAGTAGGAAAATGGCTACCATCTGACATCCATGATTGGCTGTGTCC
>JAUMHR010000099.1:600605-617532 GCA_032361145.1 Enteromius fasciolatus | reverse complement strand
TATAAGATTATTTTTAAATAATGTTTTTATTCAGCAAGGATGCACTAAACTCAAAAGTGACAGTAAAGACATTTATAATGTTACAAAATAAAATGATATAACTTTAATCAAAGCTGTCCTAAAACCAACTTTGATGAAAGTACTGTATATAATTTTTATAAATATTATAAATATAAACTAAATATTTATTTTAATATTTTTAAATTATGTATAGAAGTATTCTGATATAAATACACAACTATTCAAAAAGATTTTTATTATTATTATTTTATTCAGTAAGGATTTACCAAAGTGACATTAATTTATGTTACAAATATATCCTGCTCTTTTGATCTTTCTATTTATCTGTTATCAACATTGATAATAATCAGAAATATTTGTTGAGCAGTAAATCAGTATATTATTATGATTTCTGAAGACACTGAAGACTGGAGGAATGTTCATCACAGGAATAAATTATATTTCAACAAATATATTCACATAGAAAGCTGTTATTTTAAAATGTTATATTTTTACAGCATGTTAAACGCAGTCTTGGTTTGCAGTAGTGTACACACTCGGCTCAGAAGCGCATTTGTCATCATCTAACTTGACAGCCCTTCAAAACCACATTTCCCATGAGCCCCTCTCACTTCCTGCTTTATCCAGTTATAGGAATGCCAGCTGTGGTTTTCCCATGCATCCGAGCGATCACAGTGGTTCAGACGCCACGAGGAAGGAGGTGAGACGGGGAGGAGTGTGTTTGTGTGTGCCGCTGATGCAGTTTTTGGGTCTGCTCTGACCACTAGAGTGCAAGAAGAGCCCTCGGATGGAAACCACAAGAACACAATACAACCCAGTCGTCCAGAGAGAAACACGAGAGAACACACGCCCATCGCTTATAATGCTCAAACTCTGCCAAATAAGTTTCTGTTTTCAACTAACGGACAGCAGGACGAATCCTCCACCATCTGTGCTGATCCTCAAAACAATAAGACACTGTGTGTGAGTGTGTTCTCATCTGCCGCTTCTGATTAGATCAATGCGCTGCTTATTAAGCATGTTTGCAACAGTGTGTGTGTAGAAATAACCCTATAGTTCACTATAGTCTATCCACACCAGATAAATAACCTACAACACACACACGCTGAGGCTGGTGGATTAACCATAGATTATTACTCTCATACTGTATTGATCTGCATGCATTATCAGGAGCATCACATGCATGACTCTGATATGATCATGTGACAGGAACATATTGATTTAGACCGTGGGAATCAATCAAACCTAACGTGATATCATATAAAATAAATAATACTGATCTTTAACTGTTTAACCGCACGCAGAATCAACGCAGCACTGCTGATATGAAAGATTACATCATCACTTCCTGCGAGCGTATGAACGCAGACGCTTATATAAGTTCAGTTTCTTGACAATCTGAAACGTGCTGCAATACAACTAATGTTACGTTTTTAAATGTTTTTGAATGCAGAATGTCTCTTCTGCTCACCAGAGCAATACTGAGAAAAAATATTGGGAAATATTATTACAATTTAAAATTTTCTATGTGAATAAACTGCAAAATGTCATTATTTGTGCATCGTTACTACAGTCTTCAGTGTCTACAGAAGCACCTTTCCATCACATAATTAAAAGAAAGCTTTAGTAAATCACAATTATGACATGAAAAGACCTAATTGTGAAGTAAGCCGAAATTATGAGATAAGGCATAATTTATGATATTAAAAAGTTAAATTTATGACATAAAAAGACAAACTGGGACAAAAAATAAATAAATAAATCCTATTTATGATATGAAAAAAATTAGTGTCAACTTAATTTTTCTTCTTTTTTTTTTACATAATTATGCAGAATGAAGCAGGATTTTTTTTTCATAATGTTATGAAAAATGGGCTTCCATAAACTTGACATTGACAAGAAAATTCCATCCATTATCAATCCCGAACAGAAAGCTGCCCAGTTTTTTGTGGAAGCTGTGATATTATTATTTTAGGATTCACAGCTGAATAGAAAGTTGAACAGCATTTATTTAAAACAGAAATCCCTCTTAATAAACGTGTTTACTCTCACTTTTACATTCACCTGTGTGACCCTGGAGCAATAGCTAAAAATACCTTGTACAATATGGGTCAAAAATTATACATCATTTATGCCAAAAATCATTAGGACATTAAGTAAAGATGAACATGAAGTTATTTTGTAAATTTCCTAGCGTAAATATATTAAATCAACTCATGATTGGTATTAAGCATTGCTAAAAACTTCCTTTAGACAACTTTAAAGGTGATTTTCTCAGTATTTGTTTTTTGCACGCTTACTTTCCAGATTATAAATAGTCGTATCTCAGTTTGTCCTAGCAAACAATACATCAGTGAAAAGCTTATTTATTCAGCTCTCAGATGATGTATAACCGTAATGTCATGAGCTCTGAGGTGTGTGACTCACGGTGGTTTTCTGGCACTGGATGCTGGAGCTGTTGAAGCGCAGCGCCGTCACGCTCTGCGTCTCGCCCTGGATGTGGAAGATGCACTCGTAGTTCCTCTGACCGGACTGAGGCTGAGGGAGGTTCCTGGCCGACAGCGTGATGGGCTTCGGGACGCCCACGGGGATGTAGATCTGTGTCGACGGCAGGATCTGAGGACAGTCCTGAGAAAACAAGAGCGGCATCAGTTATCATCAGCTGACTCAAACACTTCTGGAAAGAGAAATAACTCTAAATGAAACAACAAAACACAGGAAGGACATCGAGCGATCAGTCGTCCAGACCAGCTGACATGTTTGACGCTGGGTTAAACAAGCCTGATGGAGAACATATGGAGCAACATCGCGCAAAGACCTGCAGGAGAAACGAGCTGGACACTCGCTGACATTATCTGGAGAATATCCCAGAATAACTCCACTGCTCTCTCTCTCTGTGTGTGTGAGAGAGAGAGAGCGAACTCTTTAAGAATAAAACATGAGTCAATTCAGTCGAGGCCTCAAAATTTGACTGGATGTTCAAACGATGTTTAATGTTTTAAAGGAAGCTCACTAAGCTTGCACTCATTCTATAAAAACACAGTAAAATCAGTTCAACTGTCAAATAGTCGTACAGTCTTCTATATGAATATATATTCAACTCATTTCTTTCTGTGATGCACAGCAGAATTTTCAGCATCACTACTCCAGTCTTCAGCGTCACATGATCTTCAGAAATTAATCTAATATAGAATTATTAAAATTATTATTATTATTATTTTTTAAACATTTAAATATAAATCATTTTTTTTTTATTAGCAAAATTGTATATAAATAAAAAAATATTTTTTTTATAACTATACAAATGTCTGATGTCACTTTAATGTCTTTAATAAACAAAAGTGTGTGAACTTTAAACAGTGACGCAGATACAGCGTGTTCTGGACACAATCAATACGCTTCATGTCAACAAGCTCTGAGCATGGAAAAACAGGAGGACAGAAGACAGGAAGTTGACTCTCAACAGCCGCAAAAAAGCTCTTATGATACTATTTATGTATGAACAGAATAAAACCAGTGTTAGAGAGGATCTGATGGAGGAACAGAGAGGAGGAAGTAGTTACTTCAATCTGATAAAGACGATTTCATAACCTCTGAACGAAGCTGTGAAATCTCTCTGAGATATAGAGGATAAACCCAAGATTCCTCAGGTGTCTAGACAGACGTTCCTCCTCAAACCTAAGGAAATGTCCTTCTAATTTCACGAGTAAACTGACAGTATTTTTGGTAACAGCTCTGGTTTCCTGGCTTCTGCTTATTTAGCGTAAGAGTGACCACAGCAGCGTCCGGTCAGCCGCCCACACGCCTGTAAAACAGCGGGCTACGAGACGTTTTAAGGAAGGATGTTTGCTCATTAAAACATTTTCTAAAAATTCCCAAGAAAGATTTCTGCAGAAGCAATCCTTGAGCTTTATGTGCTGAGATTGGGTTGCACCTTTAGTTAAAGAGAATAACGAAGCAATCATCTACAGAAGAGCGCCGCTCAAGAGACAGAGAACTTGATAAAGTAGAGAGATGCATCAAATAGATGACGTATAAATGACAACAGTTTCCAACACTGACAATAATCCAAAGGTTTCTGAAGGATCACTGAAGTTATGATGCTACAGATTGTCTTTTATTACAGAAACATATCTTTTCACATATTAAACAGTTGTTTTAAATTGTAATATTATTTCACAATTTGACTGCATTTGTGAAATCTATGCAGCCTCGGTGAGAAGAAAATGTATTATAAAAACATTTCAATCTTACCAACCTTGAAGTATCGAATGGTTTTAAGCACAAACACAATTACCTGTACTAACACTGCAGAAAAAGCTGCTCATAGACTTGGTTTTTCTTTAACTATGCCATACCTGCTCCTAAAATATCACATCTGTGCCGTAAGACATTCATATTTGTTCCGGTAAGCCGGGGCAGAGCAACCGTATTTAAATCCCTCCAGCGGCCCGGAGCACAAGAGCCATAAAATCCACTTTCAACACTGAAGAAAACAGCTTTGTGCAATAAATGGAAAATGAGCCGTAATACGACTTCAAGAAGCCCATCAGAACGCCACTGATCATTCCCAAGTCAGTGTGCTGAACTAATTTAAATGTTTAAATTTAATATATTTAAATTAAATGGCCTCATTTAAATATTTCAGAGTTAAATTGAATGGAAAGCAAACGTTTAGATGTCATAGCTCTTCAGTGTGTGATTACCCATCGACACACTCTCTGTAGTGACCTCATCAGTCCACGATCTGCTGTCTACATAGGGAGTGTCTTCAAAGACCGCGTCCTAACTGAAGCAGAGCCTCAAAAGTGACTGATATGAAGAACACAACTCTACATAACACTCTACTTAATTTAACATGCTAAGCTGAAAACATAAAAACACAGTTACTGGGTGAAACTGAATTACTTTTTCTCATTAAATAAAGAAAGTCAACATTTCTCTAGGCTCTGTCTGCTATCTTTGCTGCCTTCAGGCTCCTTCGGGAACTCCTAGCCAGCTTACAGGTTTGGAAACGTGAGTTTGCTTAGAGAAGAAATAATTGGATGCAATGGGCAAGTTCATATTCGGTCCTCTCTTTTTCACCAACTGACAAAAACAAGAAGCTTTATACGGCTAATTCAACAAAATGAGGAGCAGAAGGAGCATTAGGTCGAGGATATTATTATTCTTGCAGTGGAAAAGAAAATGAATTTGTAAATGCAGTTGTGTTGCACAGGCTAGTCATCTCAAAATGCAATAAAATGAGGAGTGTTTAACTCCACGGCGGTTCTTTATCAACAATTAACAATATTTAAATAAATCAATTGTACAGTCAAAATGCACAATAACTGATGCATTTTATATTTATCAATCAGTGTTAACTAAAACCATTAGTTGTTATTTGAATTACATTTAAAAGAAAATATAAACGTTACATGGAAAACACGGAAATAAATAAATAACGATATTTAAGGAAAAAAAAAACTCAAATTCAGGAAAAAAAATAAAATAAAAAGAACGAACAAAAAAATTTATAAAACACTGCTAAATATAAGTAAATGTGCAAATAATATAAATTAAAATTGATTTGATTTTTTTTTTATAAAATAAATGCTTAATAGTAAACTAAAATTAAAACTTTAAATTCGAAAAATAAAATAAAAGCCCATTCAAAACATGAAAAAAATAATATAATGGTTTATAAAGAACATAAATATTTAATAAAAAAATGTTCAACTAAAACTAAAACAGAAATATTAAAGTATAATAGAAAAATATATATAAAATCTAATTCACAAAACAAAATGACAAACTAAAACTAAAATGAAAAATAATATAAAAAAAATATCAAAATATTATTAAATAGTATAACGGCATATAAACCATTCTAGAATTACAGTGATTTCACGATCCAGCTTCAGGTCCAGAGTTTCCTCATCACTAATCGTGGTGTTTCACACCTGAATGCAGTGCGAGTCATGACTCGCCGCAATGCATTCTGGGATCGTCTTTTCTGTGCGGGACACAATGAGACCCCGCTTTAGAATTCAACAGGAACGAGTTATCTTACAGGACAGCACAGAGCTGCTGCCTATCTTTTGGACCAGCCTCCATATCGGGACGCCAGCGAGGCCTAAAAATACTGTCTAGGTAGGCAGCACAGCAGCGCACGGAGCAACATGCTAAAAATAACAAGCGATGCGTATAAATATAAAAAGCGTGAGAGAATGCGTGAAGGCAAGAAGGTGTCGGCCAAGAACAAAGAAAGAGAAAGAGAGGGAAGACAGGAGAGGAAGTAATCACTTTGATAAAGTCATTTCTCTCTCTCCTCTCCTCCTCTGGTTTAATTATTCAAAGTGGATTAGATCTGTGCTTCAGCTGCCCAATGCATCCCAGCGATGAATATTACACAGACAAAGAGAGGGAGAGAGAGGAACGATAAAACAGGGTGGTGGATATGAACTGGAAAGAAAGGAGCGAACAAAGCTGAAAACTACATAACACTATCTGCACACTAAAGCAGAGAATTGTGGGTAATGGGGTCATGTGACCCATTTTTAAAGTCTCTGGTGTCCCTAGAACGAGTCAGTGAAGTTTCAGCTCAAACTGCCCCACAGATCCCGAGGACATAGCATAACTTATGAATTAAAGATCCTTTATTTTATACATTATTTTAATGCTCTAAACCAGGGGTGCTCAGCCCTGCTCCTGGAGATCGACTGCCCTGCAAAGTTTAGCTCCAGCTCTAATCAGACACACCTGGGGCAACTAATTACGGTTTTAGGATCTAAACAATGTAAGACATCAAAAAACAAATCTCTTTCTTTCTCGGGTCTTAAAAAGGTTAACCGGCTGGCACTCGTCGTCGCTTCGAGAAAAAAAAACAAAGAGGGAAGACAAGAGTCCTGCAGGAGGACTATCACGGGAGAAGTGAAGGAACAGACAGCGTAAAAGCAAATCATGTGTGAAAAATCAAGCGCGCACCGATTCACATCTTTTCCGACTCAAAGCCTCTAACAGACGCCAGCACTCAGATATTCTGGCTTTGTTACTCGAGTGGTGAGGTGCAGAAAACCAAATGTGTGCGCAACATTAAGGGCAGAATCTGGCAGATACCGAAAATCAGGGTGACGTCATCACAGACGTCTGCATGATTTACACTGAAGTACAAACGTCTGAATCGAATCAAACACTAAGCATCTGCTAATGTAAACTACTGTCACACCTTATATTTCTATTCACCATTAGAAGTGTATCTATGTGTTCTCATCAGGGGGTCAAAGGTCAGCTGGTTAGCCAGGTTCAGCCTGGCTTTTTCTCTCAGAAGTCATTCAAAAGTGGAAAACTATTAAGATACTACTAAAAAATGTGAATATGTAAGAAATTAATACTTTTATTTAGCAAGGGTGCATTAAATTGATCGAAAGGGATGATAATGTTACAAAAGATTTCAATTTTGAATAAATTTTAGACTCTTTTCTGTTCATCTGTGGATCCTCAAAAGTAACATGAAGGATCACATGACACTGAATGATGCTGAAAACACAGCTTTGATCACAGCAATAAATAACATTTTAACATATATATATATATATATATATATATACATAGAAAACTGTTATTTTAAATTGTAATAATATTTAATAATTTTTTACTGCTTTTGATTAAATAAATGCACCCAGAAGAGACTAAGAATCACTCTAAACTACTGACTGGTCATGTAAATTCATTGTATTACAGCAGACTGCCTAAAATGAACTGGATTTATTTAAAACATTTTTAAAGCTATCTGCACTCATAAACACCAAATTCTAGCCAAATTAAATATTTTAGAGCTGAGCTATGGTGAAAATGAATATTCGCAAAAGAACATCATGACATCAATGTTATAATTTCCTCAAATTTCCCCATGACTGAACATGTAAAAAAAAAAATTCCCATAAAGTCCCACAATAATTTTTTTATAAAACCTCTGCCTAGAGTTATTAAATCTGGTAAACTATCATATGGGGGTGAATCTAAATAGCTAAATCTATTGTGTAAGCCACTGATTTCAGGATCTTATTTATTCTGGTGAACCTGCATGAACTCTGACTCAAACTTAGTTCATTGCTTGTATAGGATCACTGCGGAAGCTTCCAGAACCTCATTAGACTGTGTGATGTTCACAAGCTGTCAGCGGACGGTTCGAGGGAAACTAGAAGCGAGTCCAGCTGGCTCAGACGGGCTCCACACACCAACGCCTTTCCTTCCTGCGGCCCGCGCTTGATTTTCCAGCTTCTCCTGCTCATTACGGCTCTTCCCTGCTTGTCTCTCGGTCAGAGCGCTGAGAAACGCATGGCGTCACATCTATAATGTAATCTCCCATGCTAGAGCCAGAGCCTTCTCACTCACACTTTCTCCCTCCACACATCTGGAGTCTATTAGAGGAAACCAGCGTGTTTCATCTGCTCTCCTACAGGCTTTTAAAACACTGAATTATGGGAGATTCCCGACGGACTCGCACTCAGCCAATGAGCGAGCGGCGATGACCGGACTCTCTCTTCTTATCTCTTGCTCCGGTACAGCAGATCGGGTTTCTCATGAGTGAGGGAGCGTGAGTGATCACAGCAGAGAGATAAACACGGCACGATGCATCAGGTTTCCAGTGACATTCAGTGAAAGAGAGAACAAATCAATGACTTTTTGGCCAATCAGAGTATATTTCATGTTTAAACAACGTCAAATGCAGTTTGCAACCATTTACACTCGCACGGTGTGATGTGTGACACTCGTCAGCACGCATTCAACACTGAAACTGGATATTTAATGGAAAAATTTAGCAGGACTTGATTTTATTCATCTGCTTTGACAGGACGATTTCAGAAGAATTTAACAGCTAGTTAGCAAAACATGTTATGAATTTGGGTTATTGTACTTAACCAATATAAAATTAAAACATTAATTCAAATATAATAAAAAAATAATAATAGTAATTTTAATTTAGTTAAACTAAAAACATATTGAGAGCTAATCAATACCATAATAATCAAAAATATATAATAAAAACTATAACATCTTTACACATATATAAGACATTTTCAGGCACTTAATATGATTTATATTCTTATTTTAGTTAAAATAGCTTCAAAAATGTGGGTATATATTTATTAAAAGAAATTATTTCCAGCAAAGATACATTAAATTGATCAAAAGTGACAGATTTTATGACATTACAATGTTTCTTTTGAGACTACTATTTATTCAAGAACCCTGAAAAATGAAATGTATCATGGTTTCCACAAAAAAATGTATCCGCCCAACAGTTTTTAACATTGATAATAATTTAGAAATGCTTCTATTTTAGAATCTGAAAGATTGTGACACTAAAGACTGTTAAATCTAAGTAATGATGCTAAAAATTCATAATTGCATCACAGGAATTAATTACATTTTACGATACATTCACATAGAATACAGTTATTTTAAATTGCAATAATGTGTCACATGTTTTACTATATTTTTGATCAAACGAATGCACCCTTTTAAAAACATACTGACCACAAACCTTTGATCTTTTGGTAATGAGCAGTAATTTCTTACCTCTGACATGTTGACGCGTCCCTCCTGGAAGGAGCAGTCATTGGCGTTCTGCGTACACAAGTGTCTGTATTTACACCAGTGACACGGGAAGGAGCCGTTCACACAGGACAAGCACCTGGAGAGATACACATGATAGAGTCAGAAAACACAGCGTCCTTCAGTTCTGACCTCACACGCTCTCATTCTGCCCATGGAAGTCTGTGAAATAAGCTCTCATTCCCTCACAAAGATCCACTTTATTAGGTGTCCCCGGTTTAGGAAAGAAAGTGAGTGATGACAAAGAGAGAGCGAGATCAAACAGAGACGAGGATTTCCCATTAAAACATGAGCAGAGTAGATAAGAAAAGAAAGTGAAGTGGAAATCTGTGCTAAAATGTGCTTACGGTCTACATTGGCAGCTGCCTACTTAGGGAACACACCAACCTTTTAGTTTTGGAACACCACACACTCAAAATACACAGAAGTATTAGTAAAACGGCCCATTTTTAATTCGATTGAAGCGTCTCTCACAGACTCTGAAAGCATCTGAGGCTTCTGACTGCAACACAAAGTCATTTGTTTCAATTATTCAGTATTAAGTCCGGCAAATTGTTCACTCAGTGACATTAATTGATGCTTTAGGACAAAGAGCTCTGACCTCATAATGGTTTTAAGCAGTGGGTCTAAATGACCAATCAGCTGCTGCGTTGAGAGCAGCTGTCCAATCAGAGTTGAGAAATGATTGCCTAATGAAATCTTAAAGAGAGCAGCGTTCACGATGCTTTTAACATCGATGAGGATTTAATGGTGTTATTAGATGAATCAGAAATAACAAAGGGTTACAAATTCTTAAAAGGTAAAATGTGCAAAATGTATTATTTTACGATTTACTATTTCATTAAAATAACTATTTTATTATTTGATCAAAATTACTATTTTATTGTCAGATAAACCTGATAATCGTAAAAATCATATAAATACACATGCACATGAGAGAAAGAATATATAAAGTGTCATACAAACAGCACGTAATGTTAAAATGCATATCATAATCTAAAGTATTGGTTAACAAAATGTTGAAAACCCTAAATCCTTCACGACAGCGTGCCGTCTAATTTAATGAGCAGTTTGAGTATTTTTTTAACCAGCAGCGTAAAAGGATTCTGCTGCATAATTGTTGCATCTCTGAGTCCCGTGAGGAAACACAAGCACATGTGGTGGAGTGTGTGTGTGTGTGTGTGTTTGTGTAGGTAATGATCCCCCATCGAGGCACCATTTGTCAGTTTGTTAATGCTGCGTCTCCAGAGACACATAATCTGCTAATCAGCATGAATAAATTCAGAGGGTGGTCATGATGGAGAACAAACGGATGCAGGTGAAACACACATGTCTGAGATATGCAAGTACATGATCAAGACAGTAAAGACTATCTGTAAACGCCACAATGCAAAGTGAATAAAAACTATCCCATAGGGGACAGACGTTCATGTTTCACACGTACAGTTGTGTACTGGGTGTGGATTAGACTAGAAAAGAAATTAGCTTTTTGTTCACTCTTCAAATGTATGGAAGCTTATTAAATATGAAAAAGGTAACCTGTCTTCTGGTTCACTTGCAAAAAGGGTAGCATGAGAAATAAAAAGTAAATAACATTGTCTTTGGTCTGGACTAAAACACGTGAACTAGCGGACCTTCCTGATGTGAATACACTCAAACGTATTCAGAATTGTGAGATAAAAACTTGCATTTCTGTAATTACCTGAAATATAAACATGTAATTGTGAGTCTTTACTGAGTGATATATCAACTGATTACAAAATAAGTCTGAATTACAAGCTATGAATTCGATATTGCGAAAAACCCCTCAAATTGCAAATTATGAGATATGAACTCACATATGCAAGAAAAATGATGAGAGATAAATTTACAATTGTGAAAAAAGTCTAAATTATGATAAATCTTCAACTGTGAAACAAAAAAAACACGCCTGAACTATGAGAAAGAATTTTAAATTATGAGATATGAACTCACATATGCAAGAAAAAGCCTGGATTATGAGAGATAAATCTGCAATTGTGGAAAAAATAAAAACTATGAGAATTACAAGAAAAACATTTAAACTTTTTTGAGATATGAACTCACAATTGCAAGAAAAAGGCTTAATGAGACAATTTTTGCAAGCGTGAGAGAAAAGTCTGAATTATGAAATTCCTAATTGTAAAAAAAAGGGGGAATTATGAGATAAACAATCATGAGGAAAAGGTCTGAATAATGAGATATGAACGTGGAATGTGAGAAAGTCTGAAGTAATAAACCCACAAACATCAAAAAGTTATAAGACAGACATGTAACCGTGAGAAAAAAACAGACAAACCCTAATTTTGAGACACAAACCCCCTCTAAATTACAGTATAAGATATAAACACCCAACAGAGAGAGAAAAAATCTAAATTGTGAGATCATGCCTTTCCAAAGATATCCATAAAAAATCATCAGAAACACTGCCTTAAAACAGCACTTCACACGTTCACGCTCGTTTCATCAAATCTGAGCTCCACTGGGTCCCCACTTGTGATTCTTTTTTGTGTTTTCCCTCGACCCATTACCAATTCAACTTAAACCACGCAATCTGCTTCACTTAAAGCAGAGATTTCTTAAAATAAGTGGTAAGAAGATAATAAATGTGACCTTATTTTTCTTCCTGACCCCTGCACCAATCCCGAGAGAGGCTTTAATCCCCGTCCCGTCTGGAGTGGGGGTGATTGAGGGTGTCTGTGGTTTAAGCCCCTCACGCTGAGCTCTCTTCCCCCACAGAGGGCCCATGATTTCAGGGCGTCCCTGATCAGCATAAACCCTCACATGAGCTGGAGGAGCGGAAATCTAACACCGGGACGCTCATTTCCTTCATTCACATTCATTAAGATGCTGGGCTGTTCTGAAGCCTCCTACGAGGAGGACACCGAACACCTCCAATAGCCCTCATCACAGACAAACTGCATTTGGGTGAATCTCACAAAAAAAGTGGCCAGGTCATATTTCTCCTCCAAAAAGAAACGAGATAAGAAACGGTATTTCGCATATAAAGAGAACCAAGATGTTCTTCATTGCAATTTGATTGCTTTAATGAAAATAAAGCATTATAATAATACAAATGAAGCAGCATATTCCAAAATTATCATTGTTCTAATGCAAAATACATCTTGAGTTTTGTATAATAATATATATCATTTTTTTACTATTATTAAAATTATTTGTACATAAAAATGTAGTCTGTCCAAGGACAATACTTTACATCATTTAAATAAGTATAATAATTTACATAAGTATAAACAAATAAATGTTTTTATTTTTCATAAACTGTCCTTATGTAACTTTTTATCAGCTAAAAAAAGGAATTTTGATTGAAATCAAATCTTTTCTTGTAATTATAATATTTTTATTGCACTGCATAATTAAAAATACATGAATATTATTATTCTAAAGAAAAAGTAGTGTAAGATTAATAATAAATTGAGAGAAAAAGGCTTTATTTTCAATTTTTTCTTTTGATTTTTAGATTACCGGGAAACGTTCTTGACATGTTTTATATTATTCACACATTTCCTACTGCTTTTTTTTTTCTCATCTACACAAAGCTTCAACAATGTCCGTAATAACACTATATTATAAAAAATACAGTCTTCTAAATTGCAGTTGTGCTTTTAGAGATGTGGACGCTCTGAATAAAGAAGCATGTGATCATCCAATTATGATAATACTCATATGTAGTGTGTATTTTTCAAGTACACAAGCTGGTCTTATCAGAGAAGAGCAGTGTGACCTAGTTTTAAAGCTCACTGCTGATGGTGTGTGTGTGTGTATGGGAAGGTATTGTGTATCTGAGATGCTGTTACTCTGAGAGGTGTGTGTGTGTGTGTTATATCTCTGGAGACAGCTTTGGGCTCATCTGTCCTGCAATAAGACACTACACAGACCTCCCAAAAGAGTCCGGACCCATCTGGAGCATCTTAGAAGCACACATGACACACAAATTCATTGAGATGTTCAGCTGGGGGTCCCGCTATCTGCAGGACTCTAACCGCAGTCGGTTTTCAAGAGAATAACTGTCAATCAACACGCCACCGGTTGCCATGGCAACAGAAATTTGACCCCCACCCCCCTGAGTGGCGAGGAGCTTGTGGGTAAAACGAGAAGAGCAGAGATAAAGAGAGAGAAAGAGCGAGAGACACTCACGATCTGTGGATGCTGCAGTTGTAGAAGGTGAAATCCACACTGGCAAATTTCTGCCCCGTTTCCCTCGATTTCAGATACAGCTTCACCACATGAGTGTCTCCTTCAGAGGGACGAATAAAAGAGAAAAAGAGGTTAGTAAGATCTCTCGTGTGTAGTTAGCGGTGCTAAAATCACTGAAGTCTCCAATGGCTTGTTGCTCTTAGAACATCACAAACAATGAAGAGCATCAGTGCGCTCGTGCATTAATACAGTACTGTTGTGTTTTCTACAGCTGCATCCCAATTCACATCATTACATTAAAATACATTGTTTTTAGATTCATACATTTACGTGTTATTACGAAAATAGCACACTACAATTATTTCAGTGCTATTGAGATACTATTATTGCTTGTTTTTTATATTTTTATTTAGTTTTTGTTTTTATATCCTCCATTTCAGTATTTTTTTGTGTGTGTTTTTTTTATACGTCTATAAATTTATATTAATAATTTCAATTTTAGTTATTTTTCTAAAGAAATGAGAAATTCTGTTCTGGAAAGTAGCCAAATAAAATAAAATATAAAAGTGAAATATAAAATAAAATATAAAAAATTATATATATATATATATAATTATATATATGTGCATTTAATTTAATTTTTAAGCTGTTATAAATATTTTTTTTTTTCCTCCTCCCAAGTAAAACTTTATTTCATGGTTTTAATTTACTATAATAACCCTGCTTGTAGCCAGACACCTTACTATTACAGCTTACTATTTCTTACTAGTATACTAGTATTCAAGACTAGAATTTATAAATAACAGAAATGTTGCAATTTTTAATTCCCTTAATTTCTCAAGCTCAGGAAATTAAAAAAAAAGCATCCGACATCAACAGTAAACACCTTTGATTCAGCATGTCAATTATGCAGGCACTATGTGGGTCATTCAGCGACAGAATTCATATTTTCTGAATCATTAATGCAATCAAACCACTCAGTTTCAGTATATTTCCGTAATGTAACCGGATGTGAATAAGAGCTGCTTACTCAGTCTCCAATCCTATCTGGCACACAGTAATCCTTCAAACTACACAGGACTGATATGATATGAATTGTAATGTAGACAATGATCTGAAAACAAAAGACTGACTGAATCTCTGGAACAGACTGATGGCGTTATATCATATACTGATGTTGCTTCTAGATGTAAAGGCTTGAGCTGCAGTGCTTCTAGTGTGTGTGTGTGTGTGTGTGTGTGTGTGTAGACTGACTCTGCTGGCGTGTGATGGGGATCAGCTCTTTGGCTGATGGTGAGAAGCAGTAGATCCATGACCCGTGTATTGTTCCTTCGGTCTCTGTGTAATCCTCGAAGGAACAGTCCACCCCTGCGGAAAGATCCGGGACGTTTCGGGCCTGCAGGACCAGCTGGCAGAGCGATGGAGAAAACAGACAAAGTGAAGAAGCTTGGCCCAAGTCCCCATAATTCATCTGCTTGTTTTTAAAATACACTCTACACGACATCTGCTGCTCCATATTGCTGCGTGTCTGCTAGCGCTCAGTATACCGTACCCCTCCTCAACATCTATGAAGAAGAGACAGATACACAGCGCTGTGCATGCTGTCTCTGCTCTAATTCACAAACACACACACACACCTGGACTTCAGCCATGGTGACGGAGATGTTGTTGGGCTGGACCGTGAGCTCCACACACTGATCTACTCTGGTGGCGAATCTCTGTGGCTCGTCGGCTCTCTCACAGTGATCCCGGCGAGAACAGCTGAGGACAGAGAGGAAGAAACTTACATTTCTATAAAACTTCCACCCCGAGTGGTTCAGAGTCAGCGAGTCAGTAAACGTCAGCAGAGTCAACAATGAAAGAAAGTCTGTGTGACCTGAAGGATCGAGCGGTAGTGTCATTAGAGCTGCTTATGGGCTAAACATTCATTTTTTCCGCAGGGACTTCAGAAACATTCCTCAATAAAGAGTTCTGAGCCAGAAACCAAACAAACCAGCTACCGGATGAATCATTCATAAAAATGGAATTTTAAGCAAAAAAACATATGAACCTGAAACAACATGAACATTTTTTTACAGATTGATATATAGTGATATATTAGTGCTGTCAAATGATTAATCGCTATTAGTCACATCCATATATATATATAAATAAAAATACAAACACATGAATGTAAATATTTAAGAACAATATGCTATGCTTATATATTAAATAATATAAATATATTCAATTCAAGTTTATTTATATAGCACTTTTTACGATACAAATCATTGCAAAGCAGCTTTACAGGAAATTACGTTTTAACATGTTTATATATTGTAGAAATGTAATATATAATTTGGTCATTCTGTAATATATATATATATATATATATATATATTTTTTTTTTATACACACACATATAATATTTTCCAAATAAATAAAAATAAAATAAAATATCTTTATCATCAAAAACTTTTGTTTTAGAGCCAATTAATCGTTTTACAGCACTAATATATATACAGTACACACATATACATATATATACATATACATATATACACACATATATAAAAGGTTAAATGTACTTTTTAAAGAAAATTCATAAAGAATTATGCATAGTTGTCATGAAATTCAAATTCAATGTAAAACTTGCTTTCAGAATATTGCTAATTATTTATGTATAATCTTAGAAATGTATCAAACTAATATAACTATCGTTGATATGTATTGATATATTTTATGAGGTCAATTTATATATTTAGTTATTTAGTGTGTCTCAGTGAACATACTGTCTGTTTTAAATAGTATTCAAAAATATAATTAGATTATGTTTACAAAGAGTATGCCAGAGACCGGATAGAAGCGTGTGCTATTGTGTAGTGCAGATCGATGCACATGCTAACGGCTAATGATGCCCACACATTGGCATGCAGCTATTAGATTATTTGCAATGTTTTAAAGTCATCTGCTGGAAGATGAAAGTTATGTTTTATTGATGCTGAAATCACATCAGCATCCCATTGTGACCTCAGTGTTCAGCCTTACACTTTATGTTATTGTTAAAAAGAATTCTCTCTCTATGGAGAAGGGGTTTTACATCTGGAAGCTGATTTCTGCGCTCCTCTGGCATTTATTGTAGATGTAACAT
>JAUMHR010000099.1:542156-583753 GCA_032361145.1 Enteromius fasciolatus | reverse complement strand
GCCTGGCTGTTAATCCTGTTTCTCAATAAACACACTCTGCACTTGGATCCGACTGTCTCCCGTGCTCGATCGTTACAGATATGATCATGTGACTGTAGATTTGACAGGCTGCACTAGTGTTGGGACGTCCTGCAGGAGATGTCTGGAGCTCACCTGCACACTTGTTTTCTTGTGCAGAGGTTAAACTGGCCGTTTGACAGCTGCGCTCGCTGCAGAAAAACACCATTACAGCAAACTCTCTCATTCATACACATAAACAACAGTCACGCTGTGCTCGGGCCTGTTAGCAGCTCTCACAGACCCTCGTGCCTTCTGGCATCTACCTGTCACAGGATTACTGCTCAACACAGACAGAGGTGTTTATCTCTGACAGTCTGTAAAAAGAAACCGCCTTGTTCTCTAATCAGAGACAAAACCATAACTCAAACTATAATATACTTTATTACGATAAAGTTTATTATCTGGTAAAGTGTGGATTGTGTAACACTCAACATAAATGGAAAGAAAAGTGCTTCTGTTGAGTCTCAAGATTATTAAAACGACAAGTTGTGTTTGTTAACATTAACACGAACTAACAACATGACTGTATTTATAGCCCTAGTTGAGCTTTAGCATGTCACTTACTGTAAAAGTGCATAAATACAAATCACATACTGGGATTGGGACTGTATACGGTGCTAAAGATACTGCACTAAGATTTAGGCTAAATTAAAAATGCACCTATGATGCCCTAAAATACATACGATGTATGGAGCTCACTAAGATTTGGATCAAAGCTGGTGTGGTTTTACAGATTTGTTTTGGCACACTAAATAAGTTAGTGGGTTACAGCTGTTGAAACACAGGCGGTATGATGCCTTAAGGATAGGAAATAGAACAAAAAGGAAATGGGAAAGGTTTTTCTTGCAACCCCACAAACTTAACCACCCTGTGTCTGACTTGTCGTAAAATATATTAAGGGCTTTTTATAATCATCAGCAACTGGACTGTGATGTTTTGTGCATTTTTCCCTGAAAAAGAATGTCATCTTCTGACCTCGCAGAGAAGAGAAATCTGATGATTTACGTCTGTTTTCTATTAGCATGTTGTTCATCGTCCAGATGTTCCCCTTCACGTGGTGTCCCAGTACCCTACAAAACATCGTGGAAATAAAGGGATTTTCTGAGGAGCACATACACTGGGTTGCCAGATCCTAGACTAGTGATTTTAAATCCAGCCTTTTGGGGTGCATCGGCCAAAACTGTGGTAGTGTTCTCAATTCTTCCTTTCCATTTTTCACCTGATGCAATGCTCCAGTCATGAAGTTCAGGGAACCATAAGCAATGTGTGCTATAGAGCCGTGACACCTTCATGGTCTTTCGCGTGTTTTGGGTTGCCAATATTTATTTTGGAAACAAGTCCCAGGACCCTCAATCAAAATTCAATGAAATATGATATCCGGGATCATTTGGAGTCAGTCTTGCGGTCTTGGATCTCAGCGAGAAACCGCAGAGCGGTTGCTTCATCGGCAGGGCATACTGGGGAGAGAGTCAATAAAATATACGAGCTGTAAAAATAAGTTGGCAGCGTGCAGAGACAGACGTGTTCGTGAGACCTGCAGATGTCAGAGGTGATGTATGGCTGTTTAAGGTTTAATATGTTCTGGAAATAAACGCTCAAGTGCCACTAGAGTGTCTGTAAGAGATTTGTTCGTGGATAAATGGATATGGAAGAGATATTGAAATGGGGAGGAAGACAGGAAAGACAAAAGAACTGAGTTTTGCCAAAACTAAATCACTCTTTCTTACTATAAAGCTCCTGCAGAGCGGCCGTAGCCTTGGTATTGACAGAACAATCATTTAAAACCAGATTATTTGGAATCATTTTATTGACTAATATTTGCATCCATGCAGTGCATGGATTGCTAAAGATGTAAAGAAGGCAAGAAAAGCACGAAAGCAACTTATTCTGGGCTGATGAGAAATGCATTACGCACCAGAGACAGGAAACTGATTTATTTTTTTTATTTTTATTAATCGTACTCCTGAAGTATAATGTGAGATATCAAGCCGCTTAGAAGCTTTCAGTGTAATGTTTTTTTCTTGCAGGCATGATTAGTGTCTTTTTAACTTATTTTGATCACTGATTCCTTCACGTCTCTTTTTATTGAGTACTTGTATTTGTGAAAGAGGTTTATTATTGTAGTTAGATAATGACACAGATGAAAGGCATGGGGTTCTCTGTGTTTTTGAACTATTCGTCTTTCAAATGAACCAGAAAAACACTTTTTAATGGAGAGAACAGCACTTTTGTTTGTCTGTAGGGCATGGTTTGCAAAAGATGCAAAGAATGCAAGAAATGCATGAAGGCGATTTATTCTGATCCAATGAGAAATGCTTTATAGTCTGAAAAAATGCACTAAAATAATGACCAAGAAAACGCATACACAAATTGTACATTGCACCAAAACTATTAGTGTGAAAAGCAGCAAACGCCACAATTCAAAATAATAAATAAAAATGCACAAGAACCTCTAGAGGAAAATGACAGACTTCCACTAAATAAATGAAAAAAATGTAGCAAAGAAGAACCTTTATTTTAAAAAACACATTTAGACAAGAGAGTTAATTGAGGAGAAGCTTGCAGATGTTGTAGATGTTTGTCTGATGAGAGCGGCCGGTGGTGTGAGAAAGCTCCATTGTGCCAAACTCTGTAAGGAGTTAAAGCACAGTGGCACAGAGACAAAGACAACACTGTCCTGAAGAGGGAGGAGAGCTGCTGGGAGAGACAGATCACAATTACTGGAATCTGACAGCTGAAACCAGAGATTTTCCAAAGCTTACAGATGATGAAGAATCCCGTTCAGGTTAGATTAGCGTTCATCTCAACAGTGCACATGGACTTTCTAACTTCAAGCACTTGTACTTTTAACATTTTTGTGTTCTTTGTGCAACCCAGAACTGACGGCAGAGCCTGAAAGGAGGGTTTTAAAGGCTCCGAGTGCCTCTTTTGTCAAATGCCAAATGCACAAGTCAAGACTTATTCTTTGAGCACAGGATTAATGTTTTCAAACACTGTATACTGGTACTATTCTGTTATGGCATTTTGTTTTTGTATGCGTGTCTATTTAACTGTGCACACCTTTGTCTCTCTGGATTTGGACTTCACAGCTTCCTTAAAACACCATTTCCACACTCTCTCTAGTATAATTTGGTAACTAATAGAATACTGGCATCATTTTTAATGCAAAATTTCACCACCGTGTTATATCCACTAAGGGCCCTATTTTCACACCCTTGTTAGATATGCCCATGCACAAACTATTTTACAGCTGGCGGGAAAGCATTAAATCAAAATGAGATTTCTTTGGGCATCTGTGGGTGTATATAGAGGAAGCCCATGTCAATGAAGCACAGCAAAACTGATCTTTCCACCCATGCCATTAATGCCTGAAACCTTTACTTAACATGTACGGTACTTCCACAAATATGACAAAACAGTGATAATAATGACATATTTAAACTTTTTTTGTAGAATACAATGCACACAATTCAATATTTCTAACATTTATGAATAATAAATGAATAGAACTGATTCGATTCTGTTGTGAGTGAGTGATGTATTAGTGATGCTCGCCTTAGCAAACACCACTAAAACGTCGGCTGTAAAACAGGTTGTTTATGTGCATTCATGAAATCATGTGCAAAAAGCTTCAGAATTAATACAGTACAGTTACCTGTTGAGATCTGTGTCATATAATTATAGAGACTTGTGCACTGCCAAAGGAAAATATATTTTTGCAACAGATATTTATGTGTAGATTTAATTGAGAACTGCACTGCTAATTAGAAGGCTCTTGCAGGTGAGAGGACAGATAGACATTATTTCTTTAAGTGTGAAAAAATACCCTCATATCTCCAGATATCAAATGAGCCTTCGAATTAACTTTCCAAAGTTCAGCCAAGGGCTTCGTCGAAGGGTGATATTTACAAAAACACAGAGAAATGCTCCTGAATGCAAATACCAGACTGCAGGAACAACGCCAGGCTCCAGATATCCTTCATTTGGGATCACGAGGATTTGCTAAATGAAGTTTGACTTGGATGTGTTTGGAAAACGGAGGTGTGGACGTGTAACAGGAGACGTAATGGGGGGTTAAACAGAGCGACGGGCTCAGAGCCATGGCGAGACAGTGATCTGCACCATGCAGATGTGTTTACCAAAGAAGAAGAAAGAAAGAGGATGGGAAAGTCAGCCAGAGGACCGAAGAGGTTCCACATGCTCCCGGGACGGACCACCCGGTACGAGACACAAGCATGGGCCAGACAAACTTCGTTAACGATTAAACAAAAAGGCTATTGTGTCTTTCCACAATCGTTCAAAATGATTAATCATTAAAGCTATTGTCTGATTCTGTTCAGGGTCATAAAACATGAGGATAAGCTTACCATTCCAGATGCTTCAAGTCACTTACAAAATCAAGCAGGAAACGCTGAGAGCGGTGAGAAAGTCTAGCACAGATAAACATCAGTGAGTGCATACTTCATAAATACATGACCAAGCAGACATCTAACGTCTGCATCGTTCAATGACTCAAACTAGGGATTCTCCGGTGACCCAACAAACTGTAGACTTGGAGGAATAATTCATGTCTGCAGCACAACAGTATAAAATTAAATACAAATTCAAGAAGCTGAAGACTTACGGTTAGGTACCGAATTCGTTCAAAACACTAAGCTTAAGTATGTGCAATAATAACAGTGATGTTGTCTTAGTAAACACTACTTACTGTAAATACTGTCAGGTCATGTCAACGTAATCATTGTTAATGAAAACAATAATAAACCAAATGAAAACAATATTTGTAAACTTAAACTAACATTACAAACTGAAAAAAACTGCTCAACAATTGTAATGATACTAGTCTATGCCTTAACTGTGTAAAACACAAACTAACAGTTGCAATTCACAATGAAAAACAAAAATCCTGGTTAACTGTTATATTATACTCCTTATTTTCCCCAAAAAGGAAGGGTTTTGTTTATGTTTGTTCTTTCTAGGCAGACATAAACTTCCTGTACGACATCACACACGGGTCCTGTAATCATCTTAACCAGGAAGTCTGTTGAAATAAGAGATTAACAGACTAAACATACAACTATCTTAACACTTTTAAAGCGTGCATTTCTTTCTTTGGTTAATCATTGCACCAGGCTTCATAAAAATGGTTTTAAACACACGGTTTAAGAGTTTCAAGCCCTAACGGGCAGTAGATGGTTATCCATTCTATAACAGGTTTGGTCTGTTTAAGGTTTAAACCAAGGTCATCTAGACTGGAAGAGAACAGATTTCATTAGTTTTCCAGACAGCATTCCCTTTGCTCTTCCCACATCTGCTTTGTACATTTTTTCAAGTCGGACACATGAAACATGAACCCAACATCCTCATTACAGAGTACTGGCTGAGAAACATGTATGATAAATATTTGGGAGGGCAAATATTGAGACAGACACTTGGCTGTAATCCTTCAGATGTGCATGAATAGGGATGTTTCTTTATTACACACACATGCTCGGTAGATGAACACTTGCCTAAACACTCTCAGCCATGTTCGGGGCATGTGTTTTCTTTGTTCCATCTTGTTTTACTTGTATGCTAAAGACACAAATCTCCTCCGCATGAGGTCAACCATCTCAAATGAGGTATTTGTTGGACAAACTCACACGTTCAAGTCCCAGAGACATCCTAAGCAGAAGGAGATGGTCACTTTTGGTCACAAATCGTACCTTTGTTCAACACACAAAAACAAGGTAAACAAATGTGGCTCTTTACCATGCATATATGATAGCATTCCCCGTCTCATCCACTTAAAATGCCTTAGGAAAGAAAGAGACACACTGCCTTCATACGGTGAACAACAGAATGGAAAATGTGGATTTATTTAGGCCAAAATGATATGACACAAGCTTCATTGTCTCTTTGCTAGGCTCTGTAACAAGTGAGATTTAGGAGGGGTTGAAATTCTGAAAAGGTTTTGCCACAGGCATTTGACAACAACCTCATTTTACATCTGTAAACAAAGCATTTAGGGATAATGCACAATAACTGCGGTATTATATATCATCTTACGCAAGCCTGGATATTTCTCATACAAAGAGTACAGTTATTAAACCTCACACAAATAAACCTCTCTCTTTCTCCACCTCAGAACCCTTCCTCTCTGGACTGGTCCATTCAGAGCGCCCTGTCGTCTCTTTTCCCTCCGTTTGAGGCTACCGCTCCTACTGTTCTCAGCCAACTCTTTCGCACCATTGAGGAACGTTACCATGGAGATGCGCTGCAGTGCCTGCTGAACTTCCTTATCCCAGCCAAACATATCCTAGAGAGCGTGCAACAAGCAGCCTGTGTGAGTACAACAAAAAAATGCCATCGGATTTAAAATTCAACAGCAAAGGGCAATCATCTAAAATGGCCTACCGACCAAACGACTTGTTTTCATGTAAATCACAGAAAAACAAACAAACAAAAACATTTTTCACTCTCCCTCATGTCATCCCTAAAGTGTATGACAGAGGGTTGCCCACGGTCCAAAGTCTTGCATGCTTTTCCAAATCATATAAAGCTATGCAAAGTGTTTTCAGAAATAATGTCTTCAGGATAATGTAGAGAATTTCAAAACTACCGTTTCATCTCATATTGTTTGAGAAAACAGCCACTCTCAAAACAAACATATCCCACACTTCAACTTTAGCATGAAGGTTCAGTAGACTCGGAATATAGGTTTGCATGGACTACTTTTATGATGCACGACAGGCCATGCTCAGTGCAGGCTTACAGTGTATGTAAAAGGACAGTGAGAATGACATAATTATGCATTTTCATGTTTGGTTGAACTAAGCCTTAAAGGGTGAAGCTTTTTAGCATACTGGGCAAGATGAAAGCAGTTTCCTGTGCAGATTTTTCTTCCAAGTGGATTTTTATGGCACAGGTCCCACAAGCTACTTATCCTCGTCCGCTAAGCACAAGATTGTTTTGTTTTATCTTCAGAAAGAACAAAGGCCTTTCCGAGGCAGATCCTTCTAAAGGGGGTTCAAGAATGTTTGCATGCAAGCCAATAAACTGCATCAAGACCTAAGCCATTAGGAATCTTGTGGTCATAAAATCTGTCAATCCAAAATGAGCTGCAATTCAACAAACTAGCTTTGCTCTTTCTTTTTCCCACTAGGCTGCATATTCCGATGTGCTGTTCCGGTGCGAGGGTTGGCCATTGTGCATGAGAGATCGTGTGGTGATCCAACTCGCCCCCATCAACCCTTTACTGCTCCGACCTGGAGACTTCTACTTGCAGGTGGAACCTTTTGGAGAACAGTCAGCCCGAATCGTCCTCAAAAGTCTTCTTGTGCAGGAAGACCTCCTGGGGCAAGAGAATCTGGTGCTGCAAGCCAGTTCCAGGTTGCTGGAGGGTACCGCAATAGACGGGACACCCATTCTTGAGACATCTTATCCATGCATATTCACAGAGTCCTGGCTAAGGGAAATAAACGAGGGACGTCATGGAAATCCTCTATGTCAGTGTGTGCTTTCCTCTGACCAGGGGGTTGTGAAGGTACCTTGGACCGAAGTTGCCAACCCAGAATTCCTTGACAGGCCCAAATCTAACATCTGGCCTGAAACAAAGCCATGCTCAGCTCCAACTCTCCGTGTGAAAGATCTTAAAACTGAGATTTCAGAGAACGAGTCACGGGTACCTATAGGCCTTTTACCACTTGAGATGGAAACTAGGATCCTTCCAGCAAATGATGGGATGGCAGTTTCTGTTCAGCTAGTGGAGGGTGGCAGCAGATTAGTGAAGGTTGACCCAGGACATCCAATAAGCAGTTTTGCTGGAAAACCTGTTGGCTGGGTATCTCCTAATACCTGGGACAGCAGGCACAACAGAGAGCTGGAAGGAGAATATGTGGATCTTTTAGAGTTCAACAAGGAGAAAGAAACTGCGGCCCTCAACAAACTAGCAATGCCCACAAAACCACTGGGCTTCAAGTTAGTCAGGACAGCTCAACCTGCCCCAAAAAATAATGTCAACCTGTGTGGAGAAGACTGCAAAAACCAACCGCCTGAGAGCATGCAAAATGATCCAGAGTCCAAATTTAGGTATCGGCAGTCTTATGTGGCAGCTCTCCGAAACCCTGTGAATTTTGAGAGAACAAGTATGCTACCTTCCTTAGATGAAACAAGGACAGATGTAGGAGAGGTTGAGCCAAGCTGTGAGGGTTACAGAGTTGGCCTTAGACTTAAACCTTCGAGTTGTACATTTGGCCAGACACCAAACCAAGCAGACAGAAACCCGATGCAATCCTTTGAGAGCTCAGTCCAACAAAAGCAAAGCCCAAACCACTCAAGTCAGAGCATACCTCATGACTATAGTTCAAGGGAGAATGCAGAGTCTTCTGACCAACATATGACCCAACAGATCATTAGCATGGTCCAAGCAAGACAACAACACAAGTCATTCCTCGCTGGTCAACAGGATCTCCATCAGACTGTTCTAGGAACCAAGGCACTCCCTGACAAAAGGCAGCACTGTCTGAACAACTCTTTTAGACAAGATTTGCTTCAAATGCGGATTAGCGGCCAGAAACACGTCAAAACCCAACACTTACCCAAAATGGGACTCAGGGCATTACCGGACCACAGTGGTCACAGACAAGATGCTAATCTATGTTTGCAGGGTTTCAATCCAATTCAGCTAGCACAGGCCTCCAAACAAACACCTTCTCTATTTCAGCCCCAGTGCAGTCAGATCCTGTTCCAAAATGAGAATAGGATTTTGGATTACAAAGTCTTCTGTGATGACAGGCACAGTGGAAGAGGCCCAGGTTCACCTGTACAGGTGATCAAAGGTAAAAGCAGGTCTAAATCCCGCTCGTCCTCTTCAGTCTCAGACACAAGCAAAGACTGTCTGCAGTCGCACAAGCCAACCTACAGAAGCCGCAGTGATGTCTACCCAGAGATCATTCCTATGCTGCCTACTATCCAGGGAATAAAACAAACCGCTAATTTGGTGTCCCCAAAAATAAACAGACGACAAGAAGCAAGAAAGGGTAAGTTGAGTTTGACCTTTGCATGTAAAAGATTTGTGCTTCTGATTTGTTACAGACATTTCGAAGAAGCAAATACAAAGACATACAATTCTTTTGCGGTTCTCTGCTGTGTCTCTCAACTAATTGCATACAGATTTTACCCCACATCTCACTTTGATGTCAAACGAACATCTGAAGCAACATGACGCCTGGCAAACATGCTGTTTTTTTTAGATCTTTATCCTTAAATCAAAAGCATGTTCAAACATGACGGATATGAACAGTTGCTTGTTTAAAAATGAAACTACTATGAGGCCATGTCTAGCTGCCGCTCTCCATGACATATCAACTGATTTACAGATGACCTTGACCCTGGTCAATTGCTGAGGAGCAAATATACCCTTCTCAAAGGTCATCTTAAAAGAGTGCAATGTGACACTGGCCAAAGGTCAGGAGTGTGCACAGCATTCCACAGGGAAATTTCTGCAGTCCTTCATCTGATTTTTTTTCTTTAGCACAACAGAATGAAAGCATTCATGAGCAGCAAGAAGAGCAAAGAGCAGAGAACAGAAATAACAACGTCCCCCTGTTTTATGGGGAAGCTGTTCGATGTCCATGTAAATGGGAAGAGGAGGGTGGTGGGTTTAGTTTACAAGTCATTTTTACCAAAGATTTTAAAGGAGAGACCAACAGCCCCATCTAGCTGTGGCACGCATCTTTTCACTCAAGCATTAACCTTTTCTAATTTCCACTAACATATTTACCAGTTTTGAAAATAAATGTAATTTCCCATTTTTCTAAGACATCTACTCCGCTGGAAAAGCTGGAACTCCAGTTGTTAATGGAGTAGAGCTCCAGAAATCAGACGCTGAACAACTCTTGCCAGGCCAGCCTGAGAATGGAGTTCAGGCAACTTTACTTTCCCAGGACCCCACAATCAAAAGCCTTCTCCAGCTAGGCATCATCTGTCTACCAGGTATGCCTCCTTATCGATTTTTAATTGTGAATTTATGTGTTGAGGTGTGTTTAAAGTTCAGGGCTATGATTGATCCATGTCAAGACTTATATGTAGGCCTATATAAACAACTGTTTCCTTGAGCAAGCATTGTTCGCTTAATTTAAATTGACACATTTACTCAGTTTCAACAAAAATAAAATAAAACAGTACATCTGATGACACACGATACAGTAGACTTGACAATTGCATAAAGAAAGAAAAATACTACTTCTACTTTCTACAAAACATTCCTCTCTAGATAAAGCTAAATGCATCAAATGCAAATTATGATGGCAGTAGACTGGGAAAATTCTGCCTCTTGACAGTTTTGAGAAGCCTCTATAATGCAGCCACGTGCAGTCCAAATACAGAAAATACACAACTTTTCTGAGTGTGTTCTCAAGACAACTGTGATTTTTTTGCTTTTGCTCCTAAATCCTGTCGTCTTTGTTGATAAAAGACCAGTTTTGCACACATGCACAGCAAATATGGATTGTTATACGTGTTGTTTTTACTCAGTACTATATGTTCTCTTACCAATACCAGGCAGTCGTGACAGAGCTGGCCGGGCTGTGGTTGAGGTCTACGGGGGCAGAAAAGGCTGGGCGTCCTCTCAACTCTCTCCTCACGAGTTCTGCAGACTGTTGCTCTACCTGCACTCCATTCCCAGGTACCAGAGAGAGGGAGACTTAACTGCTCAGTCACCACAAGAGGGCAGTAAAACACATAATCAAAATACAGAGCGGTGTGAAACGCCTCAATAGCCTATAAGGCATGTTTGTGCCTAAAATGTATTATTTAATTTAAAACCTGAGTAGAATTTGAATGAAGAAATATATGTCATAGTATATGTATTTATTAATTTACATTGTAGAACCAAGATGTAAATGTCATGACATTTTCATCTGTGTAAAGTAGTTTCGCCGCTGTATATTAGTCCGCTCAAGGTAAAAGAAACCGGCATTCATACAAATGCAAAACACTTGTTTTGTATGTTACGTTATGGTACATTAGGAGTTTATAATTATGATTATTAATAATAATACATACATACATAGTTAATTTAAACATACATCAATATGTCATATCCACGTACTTATTTATTTGGTGAGTGCACACTTTTAATTCTGTCTGTCTGTTTTGATGGCTGTTGTTTTGGTTATTGTTGGTTATTTAATTATCCTGGAAGCTGAACAAACTTAATATGCTATACAAAACTTACTTGATGTAAAAGAAGGTGTATATTTTTATAGGATGGAGGTCAGAGAGCTGGGACTGACCGTAGTGATTGACTGCAGGAAGTGTCCTCTGCCCTCTGTGTTCTACAAATCACTGCTCATGGTTCAGGTGAGGATCTGCCTAGAAAACAATCATCACCACCAACTTCCAGAATCAACATCTCAATGCATAATTTATGCACACTATCTATAAATGATGTTGTCCAATAGGTGGCAGTCACGAGTACAGCTGCGGTCGATCGTTCATCATATTTCACATATGCTTGATGAATGACTGTGTGTGTTATACAGGAGCAGGCCCTTCATGCAGTACACACTATCTTGATGCTTGTTGAAAAAGATGCAAATCCTCGTCCGGAAAAACATCCAGGTCTGCAGGTAATTAACACCCACAAACACACTGGTTGTGCCCTGCAATTACTCCTTTATGGAAACCTGCAACCTTTTAATTAACACCTAAAGTCTGCTTCGGTTCAGATACACATGCCTTCAGCTCTGGGTGTTGATCTGGGGTTTGTAGACTCATACAGTATACTGTACCTGTTACTATTACGCAGATGTTGAACTCCTTTGGTATTCACATTTTTTAAAAAGCATTTATTTATTTTATTCAGCAAGGATACATTAAATGAATCAAAAAGACTTTTAAAATGTTACAAACATTTCTCAAAGAGTCCTAAAAACATAAAATGTATCACATGTACGTTTTAAAATATATTCAAATATAAAATTCTATATTTTCTATAATTCTATAATTCTCTCACGCACACATATCGTATAGTGCATTAAAATGCATGATCTTTTCTTCAAGATAGATGTTGTAACATCACTAAAAGCTCTTCATAAGACGGTTGATGGACAGCAGCTGACCTCTGACCTTGGCGGATCCTTCCCTTACAGTCATGAAGACTGGCTACAGTTTCACCAGGTAGGAGGAGAGCAATCACAAAAACACCCAGTAATGCTGCCTTCTGACTGATATCTTTACCTTTTGAGTGAATACTGACAGTCTTAATGTGAAATTTGTAGATCCAGACAAATATAAAATGTTGAATTTGGGCCATCATGTTTTGTTTTATCTTGATTTGCACTTTTTGCAACTCTAGTGGGAACACACCTGGACATGTCAATGATGTTGTTGCGTCAGTGCTGTGGTTAATGATTTGCTGAATATGTCATTCGTTGGTTCCTATCTCCTCCCTTTCTCTACTTTAAAATGCCCCTATTATGCCTTTTCAAATATGATCGTGTCATGTAGCTGTATGTGAACATAAACTATCTGCAAAGTTGTGACGCCGACAGTGCACCATAAATGAAGTTTTTGTCTATCAAAAAAAGAGTGGGCTCACATTCGCCTAAACGAGTCGTCAGCAATTCAATTTTTTTTTATGGATCCACGTCACGAAGTAACATATTTGCATAATGTCCGACCACGTTCTATGTCACGAACAACTTGTAGACCAATCATAAAGGACTGCGCCATCTGACCAATCACAGCAGTGAGGGCTCACAGAGAGGCGGGGTTTAGACAGACTCACGAGTCGTTTCCGAATTATTTAGAAGTGGGGTAATATTAAATCTATTTTTGGAGAAAACTAAAGTGTTTTTGACCTTGTATACATGTAAACCTGTTTTAAGAGACTCAGTATAATTTTTGCAACCTTTAAAATGGCATAATAATAGCATAATACCCCACAATATAAATGATTCAACAAATAACAGCACATTTGCATCAGTGATGTTGTCATACCACATACTCACTAAACATTTTTATTTACTTCTGTAATATGTTATTGAGTAATCAGTTCTCTCAAACCATCAGTCAGCAACTGTTCAAACACTTGTAAACAGATGAAAGTCAACTTGCACAAACATTTCTGAACACATCTAATGGCTCTTTATATTTGTTCTGCGTTTGGTCTATTTGAGGCCAAAAGCCCAACGGCTCTTTAACTTACATATGTAACAAACTGGCCTTTCCTAATCTTATGTTATGTGAATTGATTAGAAACAAAATGTCATGTTGATGACTAGCAGCTACCTTCAGCTGTCTGTCTGCTGACCACATGCATGTAAATGTTTGTTAAACAAACAGCTGAGTAAGCAGTAAATTAATTATAATTTAACGTGTGTTTTGCATGTTTGTCTTTCAGAAACTTTCTCTCTTTCAACTCGACCTACAAGCAGCATCTTCATTACTGCAGACAGCAATCAGGAGACTTGATGTTAAAAAAACAGATAACTCAAAGGTAACTTTGGATTCTGCGTGCTAGTTTCTGAAAGTGTACTGTATTTAACAGCCACAGATGCACCGATATTCAAATTTGACAATATAATGTATAATTTGAATACATTTTTCTGTATTTGTTTTTTACAGGTGTTTTACTAGTTTGAATTCTACACTTCATTGCATTGAGTTTAGAGTTAACAGAAATGTCTGTTAAATTAATTGATAATGTTGTGAGCTGCTAGCACTTTTTCTGTTATATTGTATGGATTTATATTTTACAGCGTACTACCATTACTGCTACTACTACAACTAATTATATTTATTTATTTATTTAGTAATTGCACAAATTAAAACTTATTTGAGGAATGCTGCTCCCAGACTAACTAAATGAATGGGCAATTATTCAGGATGTCCAGTCCTGCGTCCAGGAGCAAAGGAGTTCCATGAAGATGGTGCTTGAAGATACGCAATTGGTCGCCCTCCAAAGAGAAGGCGGGTCTATTCTTGCCAGGATGAGGAAGGAAGAGTCTCGGTTTGCTCAGTCTGAAGACTTCAGGTATTTCCCTCAGTTTGTTTGAATTTCAGCAGGCTCGGTTTAGTCACATTTGATCATGGTTAGAGCTCAGCTGTGCCCGTAATGTTTGGACAGCTGCTGGGACGGTTAATCCCATTTTCCCAACAGCAAGAGCCTTTATACACAGTGAGCTCCTCTGGAGAAACCATAAATAATATGAAACACAAACTGGAAAAGCATGACCAGTATGTAGTGGTTTTTCAGTAGCCTGTAGTACTCAATATTGAACTTAAAACTACAAACCTTATTGAATTTACAGTGTATTTGCATTTTTTTGTGCAGGTCACTTCTATGTGTGTTTTCTGTCTCCTGCAGGGACTCTCTGGAGTCTGTGACGTGTCTGTATAACCAGGTGGAAGAGGCCGTTCACACGCTGGTGATGAAGTCCAACCAGTCACTGCAACATCTCGAACATGTTCTTCTGTTGAGAGAAGCAGAAGACTCGCTCGCCACAGTATGCATTACATCCCATCACCGACAGATAATAAGAGCAGCCCACAGAAAGCGCTTCAGAGCTGAAAATAACACAAGACAAACATTGTGCCCAGCGGCCAGCATTAGACGGCCAGACAGTCTCAACCTTCACAGTGAAACATAACATCACTGTGCTAAATAAAGTGATCATAATTTCTCAGCTTTTGGAAGAAAATTCAAGCTGGTTGGTCTTGCTGGTGGATAAAAATATTGGGATGCGACTGCATTTGTAGCACAATTTACCACTGAAAAGCACTAAATGTTAAATTGCACCATTTGAACGTATATCAGTAGAATTTCAAATTATCTCATATACTGTGTATACAAAAATAATGATTAGTGCTTTACCAAAAATAAAAGCTTCACATTTGTGCTTTTACTCTCAAAGTGCATAAATCCATTCAGTAACCATGAATTTGTCATTTTTTTAAACACTTTATAATAGGGTCTCATTTGTTAACATTAGTTCATACATAAAGGAATATTTCACCCAAAAATGAAAAGTGGCTGAAAATGTGCTTTTCTGAGTTTGTTTCTACGTAAGAGTGGATGCTCTTCAGTGAATGGGTGCCGTCAGAGTGAGTCCAAACAGCTGATAAAAAACATCATAATAACCCACACCACTCCAGTCCATCAGTTAACATCTTCAGAAGACAGAAACAGTGTGTTTGTAAGAAACAAATCCATTTTTACTTCATAAATGACAATCGATTGGAAAATTGCTTTATTCAGTGAAGTCATCTGGTCTGAATCAGGAGAGAAATTGCAGATCAAGCACCATTTACTAGCCTAAACAGTCCTAAACGAAATATGTGAGTTGATTTTGATGTGAGGGACGACAAGAGATTGAACTTTGTATTTTAGGAATCACTGCATTACTGAACTTTGAACTGTTGATAATGTTAACAAATGGATCCTCACTGTAAAGTGTTATCATTTAATGTAAACTAAGGGATGAGTGAAAACCGTTTTCTATGACGAGCGTCACTGTAGCGCAGATGTCTTTGAAGAGGCAGCAGTATACTGAGTTTTCTGTCAGCATAAACACCATAAATTCAGCCCTTTTGATTCTGGCGTATACTAAATTGTCGTTTATGTTGTTCACAGATCCAGAAATGGTGTGATGCAGAGGAGCAGTCATGGCAGAAAGACAAAGATGACACAGAGCAAAAAGTCAAGCAGAGACTCCAAGATGTTCAGTCTGTTCTTATACAAGCAAAGGTGACAAATACTTGACATTTACTCAAATATACAGACGAGACCGATAGGCCGTAATATGAATGCCTAAATGTTATCAGACTAGTTAGATTGTGAAAAATAGATTCATGTGAAATGTTCGATTTAGAGGTAGTAAAAAATCCAGAGTTTCTAAGATAATAAAAAGGGTAGGAATTTGCTGACTTAAATAATGATAAGAAATGAAGATTTATGAAGTCTTTGAGGTATTGCGTAATGTGTGCATGTTCTTTTTTTCTAGGAGAAAAAAGAAAAAGGGATGATGTTGATAAAGGAGGTGGAGAGGAAAAGCAAAGTAACACATTATCCTGAAACGGAGGCTTTTTGTTGCAACGCCACCACTTTCAAAACCAACATGACCAGCTTTCTCTTGAAAGCCGAGGAACGTAAATCTGAGCTGGAGACAGCTGTCGATCTCTATCGTTTCTGCGAAGAGGTTCGTCAACAAACACGGACCATTAACTGTTCTGCTCAAGACAACCTGAAACATTTACAAGGCGTTTCACTTCTGCTTATTGAAAGACTTATGAAAACAGTCTACAAACCCTGGGGATATCAAAGAATAGGCCTTAAAAAAATATGAAAAATCTTGAAATGAACATGTTTCTAGTTGTGCAGAGCAATAATATGTAATCAATATAAATGATTTTTAATTAGCATTATTTTCAGGGAATTAGTTAAAAGTACTCATAAATGACTGATGAAGAATATGTATTTTGAAATATCATTTTGTACAAATTCCTGTGAAATTATCACAAACAACTGAAAACTAAATTTGAAAGGTCAGTTGGTTATTAAGGAAGTTAACTTTATACAGATACAACAAGAGAACAAGAGAAACAAAAAATAATTTCAAAAAGTATTTTATTTAATATTTATTACATATTTAAGTTTAAATAAAATCATTACAACATAATTATTAAATATAGTCTAAATAAATTCCATTACAAATAAATTCATATACAGTGACTACTGCAAAAGATTTGGAATAATAACAATACATTTGTTAAATATTAATTTCATTAATAATATTAATGAAATTGAAATTGATGAAATTAATTCATTTAATTTAAAATAACTGTTTTCTATTTAAATATATAAAAAATGTAATTTATTTCTGTGATGCAAAGCAAAATTAATGGCTATGGAAAATTCAGATTTGATCACAGGAGTAAATTACATTTTATTCTAAAAAACTGTTATTTTAAATTGTAATACGTTTTGACAATATTACTGTAAATTGTACTGTATTTTAAATCGAATAAATGCAGCTTTCCTTTAAAAAATTTAAAACGTTAACATTTAAAAAAGAAAACATTAAAAACCATAAGAAACTACTAAAATAATAATTTTTTTTAATTTTTTTAATGTTTTTTTACAATTTTTTAATTTTTTTAATGTTTAAGTTACACACACACTCACACACACGCGTTTCTGTGAATTGTGGGGACTTTCCATAGACTTTCTATTACTTTTAAACTTGACCAAACTCTAAACCTACCCCTCACAGAAAACCTGTTTGTATTGTCACAGTAGACTTTTAGATAATCATTTACTGGTCTCCACAATGTCACAATGTCAGGTTTTGCTATCCATTTGGTCCACACACACACACACACACTATTTAATGTCCTTTCATCTTCTCTGTTTTCCAGGCCTCATCTCTTGTCAAGGAATGTATGGAGTATTTAGAGCACATACAGAGCACAAACGCTCCCATGTGTGCCTGCTTGAGCGCACTGAAGGCTTTTGAGGAGCGTTTCAAAGACTTCTCGCCCCAGCACTTTCAGGACAAGAGCTCGGCGCTGCTGGAGAGGCACCCGGACGGGATCTGGATGTGGAATGCAGTCTGGGCTCAATGCCGAGACATCAGACAGAGGCTCTCCCAGATACTCCAGGCCTCTGATAGCAATCCACCGCCTCTGGGATCGCCACAAAAGGACAGTGCAGCAGAGGCATGCTTGAAAGGGCCGACCCTAAGCGTAATTACAAATAGCCTTGGTGACCCCCAAACAAATCCAGCTGAGACTCAAAATAGACATGGTGATAATGAGACAATGACGCATTTCCACCTTCACTGTGAGCCTGGAAGGAGAGACACATCACCGTCTTTGAACTCTGACCCGATAATGACCCAAAACGCGCATGAGGAACTGCATCTTCGACAGTCCATCGAGTCAAAAGAGGAAGGAAGTGGTCAACATTTCCACCAAAGCACAAGCAAGGTTTGCACCTCCCACAGTGGTCTTCTCATATACTCTCACAGCGACAGTGATCTGAGAAGGTCAAGCCGGGTCACTGAAGTCAACCACTGGCCACATTATACAGCCCTGATCCGCTCTCGAAGTGAAAGCTCTTGTCTGCCGAACACCAACTATCATGTTCCTGTTTGCAAAACTGCAGTCAAACACGAGGTCCGGACATGTGCGGCTTCCGGTCAAGAGAGTGACTCAAGCAGAGCATCGTGGGATGGACAGAGCTCTAAACTGTCTCACCAGGACAGCTTCTGTTCTAGTGCTTCTGGACCGAGCCAAAGCGACACCGGTGAGAAGCTCAGAGGTGACACCAAATCTGACGAGCAGAGCTTGATTTCAGCAGCGGTACGCTCAGATCTTGCAGTTCAGATGCCTGACCGCCTGCTTGACCACAGCAGCACTGTACTGTGAGTCAAAACACACATCTTTGTTTTAATATCTCTTAATAATCTGATATTTTGGTTTGCACACATCACGTTACAAATGAACAGAAAATCAGATGAAGCACCTTTAATCGGTAGATTCCAACAATAACAAATAATTCCAATAATAACAAATAATTATTTAATGTTATGTTAATATTATATACTGTATGTGCATATAGATCAGGGATGGTGTCCTTATGTTTTTGTGGTTCTTCTGACAGTAAACTGCAGCACATCATGGAGGAGCTGCTTCAGACCGAGAGAGAGTATGTGAGAGCGCTGGGGTACGTGGTGGAGAACTACATCCCGGAGCTGGAGCGTCCCGACGTGCCTCAGGACCTGCGGGGACAGAGAGGAAGCATCTTTGGGAACCTGGAGAAGCTGAGAGACTTTCACCAGCATCTCTTCCTTCAGGAGCTGGAGCTGTGTCTGAAGGAGCCCTTCTGCGTCGGACGCTGCTTCCTGAAACACGTGAGCGATCCAAGAAGGATACCAGAGAACCTCCTAAAGAGCCACAAAGAACTTTTATATTATCGAAACCCATTCATGCTTCTTACACGAACCCAGAAACTAATACACTTTATATTACTTAAACATACTTTCATTTTTAGGAACCTTAATACTATTAGTTTACACTGTATTGTTTGCATTATTTGACATTTATGCAAAATTAAAGCCAAAAAAATTAAAAACAAAAATGTATACTTGTAATGCAAAAATTATTATTGTATTCATTATTGTATATATGTAAATAGCGAGGTAGAGTTTCTTATATTTATAATGCTTTAAATAAAAAATAAAAAAACAGCATCCATCATTGAGAATAATGCATATCATCAAAAACAAAAAACTAAAGTGAAATGTTCAGATGCAAAACAGAATTTGAAATCTCTTATATATGACTTTAAAGAATTTTTTTCATGTGCATTTTCATAACTGTAACGCAAAAAAGATGTATTATTTATATTGCAAGGTATTTTATACATAATCGTTGTTATGTTATGTTAATGCTTTTAATTAAAAATAACAGCATCCAGCATTAGGGAATTAATTTTACAAAATAATTCAAACAAAAAATGTGAAGAACAATGCAGGCATTCATTATTCATTTTATTGTTGCCAAAAATCCTCCACAATTTTTAACAAAAATCTTCCACAAGAAATAAATAGCTCCAGTGATTCTAACATTGTGTCTCTCAAATTCAGAAAGAAAACTTCGGCCTGTACGCATTGTACAGCAAGAACAAGCCTCACTCTGAAAGACTGCTCATTGAACACGGCAGAGAGTTCTTTAAGGTGAGATCTTCCTCCATTCGTCATATTTTAAGGTAATTTCCTTAGTATTCAGCAGAACATGAATATATAAACACTTTTACATACAACTTTAGATATATAAAAACAATGCAACTAAACATAAAACAATGTTTTAAAAAGTATATATACAATATAAATATTGGATGAAATAAATAAATTACTAAATCTTGCACTACTAAAAGTACTAAAGCTAAAATTAGTTTAGCTTTATAAATTAAAGCCAAACTGAAATATAGTTAGTTATTTACTGAATATAATTCAGTAAGAAGAACTCAATCACAGACATTCTGCTGCAGTAAATCATGGGGAAACTTTGCCAGAGAAAGACATTTTTAATGCCTTTATTACAGATACAATGAAATCAATTTATGAATTCAATATTCTTTGACCCTCAACAAAAGCATTTGTATATAAAGTATTACATACGTAAACAATCTCTATCCAGCACCTGTGAAAGCTTGCAAAATAATAGGGGGGGGAAACTCCCCTCAGAAAAGAAGATTAAGAAATGTCTTATGTTGAAATGCGATATTTCACGCATCTGACTAAGTGAAGTAGTGGGCAAACACGCACTGGAACAGGCCTGATCCTGGATGAAAATACCTGAAATGCTGAGGTCATTGTGTTCGGTAAAATCCACGCCCTCGAGATAAAAGATTTTACTCAGCAGAAGTTTGATTCTACTTCAAATAAGTAGCATGATGATTTGCATATTAACATAAATGCCTGTCAGAATAAATCAAAACCTCGGGCGCTTTTCTGGAGCAATTACCCAGTGTTGATCTCGATAAAAATTGTTGAGCTCATGTTATTAATAAACAAAGTGATGCATGAAATGTCATCTTTAGACAATTATTGGTGAGCTTATTCTTTGCGCTCAGCATCTAAAGCTTCACTTCAGAGTGTGACGCTGTGTTTGTTGTTAACTATAGTGATGTGATGTGAATTGCAGCAGAAGCAGCAGCTGCTGGGTGATAAGATGGATCTGTCCTCGTATCTGCTGAAGCCGGTGCAGCGCATCAGTAAATACGGCCTGCTGCTGCAGGGCATGCTGAGCGAGTGTGAGAGCGGAGAACATGCTGGACACGAGCGGCTCGAGATACAGACCGCTCTGAACATCATCCAGTTCCAGCTCCGCCACGGAAACAACCTGCTGGCCATGGACGACATCCAGGACTGTGATGTGAGTGACAGCGCTCAATAAAATAAATCTTTCAAAAAATCTGAAAAAAAAACACAACAAATATGTCTTTGGCAACTCATTGCAATATAAATGTTAAAATTACTAATTTGAAAAGGTAACACTTTATTTCGATATGCACCACAAAAATCATAATTTCTGTTATTTGCTTGAAATTGTAATTGCAATTATTCATTTCGATGAACACAAATTACATACATTGTTTAAAGCAACATCATGTCATATTTTTATATGAAAACAACTAAGCTGAAATTATTTCATCAAAAAGCCTCAACTATTAATTGGATTGGTTTGTTCTTTAATTTTTTACCATCAGCTTTAGACATTCTACTAATAGTTAGTAACTTTGCAACTACATGTCAACTAGCAGTCATTAGAGTACTAGTAGACTGTCTGCTTAATAACTTCTGACACTTTATTTTGGTGGCTCCACAACACACTGACTTATCAGAAACTTTACAAATATATGTCAACTTATTCTACTAACCCTAAACCTACCCTACAGTCTAATAGTAATCATTTTTGGTTTATCCAAACTATTGTTTTTGGTCATTCTTGTAATATACAGTAATCTACTGTATGAACTACATAATGCTATGCTATGCTATATTTGAGGTGAAATAAAATATACATATTGGATAAAACAGCATTTAACTTTAATAAAAAAAAAAAAAAGAAATGTTGTCTTGGCTAAACTAAAATAAATTTGTTGAATTAATTTTACATTTACTATATTTTTAAGTTATTCATTTTTAAATATTAAACTATTTTAAAATACTAATTCATTAACTAGTTTATTTATAAAATAAATTAAGACAGTTAAATAGAGATAACTAAAAAAAGGAATAAAAAGGATAAAATTACTAAAATTAAAATAAAAAAAATATAATATTATATATGGCAATTTTATAAAAATTGAATTACAATATTAAATATTACAGTATAATAGTATATTTATAATACTAACATGACACTGGGGTGAGAGAGAGATGAGATTACAACATCTCAATTCTATTTCACAGAATTAGGCAATTCTTTTCTTCAACCCTGTAATTCAGAAAAGCGTGTTTTGGCAAGCATCATTATTGCACACACTGGTGAGTGATTTGAGACAATGCATTAAACATCATTGTGTATAAAACTGAGAAGAGGAGCACAATTTTTACCTGCTTAATGAAATACATTGAACTTGCATTGTACATTAAAGGAAGGATCTGAGTCATGTCTAAAGAATAGAACAACATCACAGATTTAAGGGTTGATCCTTTTGGCCAGTAAAACAAAAACACCCTAGCAACTGCATAGCAACTCCATAAAAATACCATAGTAGCACCCATACACCAGCACAGGTGATCACGACCAGAATCACAGCTGGCTTATGAAGCTATGATGTGTGTTGTTTTGCATAGCAATTTGTCAGCAAATTAAATGCTGACTGAAATAGAGATATTTTTATAGAACAGGTTGGTCTGGTGTGAGATGTAGGTGAGCTTTGCCCACTTCACACACCGTCTGTAATTAAAAATGCATGCTTCATGCATTTATTTTCAGACGGCTAGCTTTAAAAAGAAGAGTGAAGTAAGCGGTACACTCCCTCCTCCTGCACATCAGTGACAGTCCAGTTACTGTACTCTTATGTAATGCTAACTCCGAAACCTACATGCTCTTCATCTTCACTGCAGTTCATCAGCACCGCTCTCAGTCCTCAACTCTCGTTGAAAATGATTTGTGCGTCAGGTAACAGCTCCGAGCAGCTCCCTACGCTTCACTTCTCTCTGAACATCAATCTCTGAGAGCTGATGATGTACTGTGCTTATCAGAAAAATGTTATACTCTACCAGTCAAAAGTTTGGAATAGTTAAAGTGCCCCTATTATGGGTTATGAATGGTTCATATTCAGTGATTTTCAGTTGCAATAATTTTTTTGCAATATTACTTTTTTTATTGTATTTTTGATTAAATAAATGAAGGCTTTTCCTTCAAAAACATGAAAAAGAAATATATTCCAAACTTTCAACCAGTAGTATAGATATTGAAGGAATAAAAGTCTCTCGATACAAACTTGATGATGTTTTGGTTGTTATTAATATAAAATCATCTGCCAAATGCATTAATGTTGTTTTGTTCGTGTGTGTGCAGGTGAATCTGAAGGAACAGGGTCAGCTGATCCGTCAGGACGAGTTCCTGCTGACCTTCAGGAAGAAGAAATGCTACCGTCACATCTTTCTCTTCCAAGATCTCCTACTCTTCAGCAAGACGCGCAGAACCGATGTTGGGAATGACACGTACATCTACAAACAATCCTTCAAGGTAAACCACCGCACGATGCATCAGTGAAGCGCTCAAAACACAGACGGCTTTCACGTTTGCTTTCTGTGCTCTCGCAGACTTCAGACATCGGTATGACCCATTCTTCCGGTGACAGTGGGTTGTGTTTTGAGATCTGGTTTCGAAGGAGGAAGACTCAGGACACGTATGTCCTTCAGGCAGCGAGTCGAGAAGTGAAGGAGAACTGGACCAAAGACCTGGAGAGGATCCTGTGGGAACAAGCCGTCCACAACAGAGGTATAAACATCAATTAACATCAGTTATGATTATGGTTCGAATTCAATTCCGAAGCATTTAGAGCTAATCTAGTTTCTTGCTCTAGGTTTTATTTCAATTCAGGCTATTGCATTGCTTAAAAAATTGTATTCTGTCATCATTTACTCACCCTCAAGTTGTCCCAAACCTGTATGAATTTCTAGTAACACTTAGACACTAAACACTATTCACTATTAATTAGTGGCTTATTAGCATGCATATTAATAGCGTATTTGCTGTTCATTACTAAAAACTGTTAGTTAATAGTGAAAATGTGTTCCTTAACCAAATTTGCACACAAAAGAAGGTATTTTGAATAATGTTGGTAACCAAACAGTTGGTCAGTGGGGATCAGCCACTGTTTGGTTGCCAATATACAGTACTTCAAAATATGTTGAAACCAAGCATTTTGAATGATTAACCTGTGATTGCATTTAATCTCTTATCTTCTGGGAATCCATTGAAAAATTGCTGGCTTTTTGGAAATTCAGTCTTCTTCAGGTGCGAGTTCAAATTAAACCCCTAGCTGAGATTTGACTAGTAAAGCATGTTTGAATTTAGTAAAACTGTGATTTAATGCAATTATTGCTACAATCCACTCTTTATCTGAAATCAAAACCTTGAAAGCTCAGCACCTCACTCGGAATCAGAAATGTGAATGTGCTTGAGTTTATGAAGCCTAAAGATCTCCTTAAAAACGTGATCTTGTATGTTGAGGAATGTGATAAGGAGTGAGAGATGAATGACTGAAGCTCACCTCCCATACGCAGCTGCATGTATTTATTCATCACTCTCACAGCCTTCACACATATTTCCCAATAATACTCCTCCCATTGATATTTAACAGCTGTGCAACTGTTGTAGATGTGTGCATCAAGCATTACTTGTTTCCATTCGATGCACTTTTCATTTTTAAAGACCAGGGCCACAAAAGCAGTCATAAGAAGCACAATACATTGCATGGGTCAAAATTATTTTCTTTTATGCCAAAAATCATTAGGATATTAAGATCACGTTCCGTATTATATATTCCAGATATTTTGTACATTTCCTACCATAAATGTATCAAACTTGTTTTGACTATTAATATGCATTGTTAAGAACTTTATTCAGACAACTTTATACTTTAAAGCAATTTTCTCAGTGTTTAGATTTTTTTTTTTTTTTTACAAATAGTTATATCTCAGCCACATGTTGTCCTATGATTACTAGCTCATTTATTCAGCTATCAGATTTCAAAGAATGTACCCTTACTTGTTTTGTGGTCCAGGGTCACGGGTATTATTAATAACTGCTGCCTATTTGTTTGCCGATCTTCACGCAGAGGTTCGTATGCAGGAGAGAGTGTTCATGGGAATCGGTCATAAACCCTTCATGGATATCCAGCCCAGTGAGATGGCCATCAGTGACAGAGCCATCAACTGCTCTCCCACAGGACGAGGTGAAGTTCCTGTCAGGGTTAAATGTTGGGTAGCCTGAGAGATGGATCTGATTTAACTCTGTATGATGTGGTACAGTAGGTGGGATTCCTGTCCTCCGGTTGAATTCTGTCGGCTCGGCCAGCTGTACGTCATCCTCTGGAAGCCATTCGTCTTCTTTCTCAAGCTGGGGATCCCCATCTCCTGTGGGTCATCTCATCGGTCCTGATGGAGATGTGGTCCGGTATGTCCACGGGACCTCAGGGATCCTGGAGGAAGATGATTTAGAACAGGAGAGCGGAAACCAGAGTACACTAGGTATGTCCTTCTTCACAAAATAACACATGCATGTCTAATTTAAAATTTGTGATCAATAAGTTCAATTTAATTCAAACTATTTTATTATTTAGCTTCTCCACACTGCCTGAAAGTAAGAAAACTACTGGAAAACAAAAACAAACATTTACTTGGAAATATGTCCAATTATTGATTATGGAACTAAAATTATCATATTTTATAATAAGAAAGTGTAAAAGATGTGATTTTTTTCTTTTACTTTGCTTTAAATGAAATGTAATGGTAGTCCTATATACAGTACATATATTTAAATTAGTGCTGTCAAACAATCAAAATAATCACATTAAAAATAAAAGGTTTTGTTTACATAGCATATTTGTGTGTTTGGGTTTGTGTGTGTGTGTGTGTGTGTGCTGCGTATATTAATGTGTGTGTATATATATAAATACACACTTATGCATGTGTTTATTGAGGAAACAAATGTATGTTGATATATATAAAATAAATGTTGTTCCAGGGTCAACAAAATATGTTAACCCGGGAACAAAATCAGGACGTGCTGTGTGTGTGTGTGTGTTGTTAATAGGATGTTTCAATGTCTTGTGTTTCAGTGGAGAGTTCGGTGTCCTCAGGAGAAAGTGTTAGTTGCTTTAGCAGTTCTGATCACAGCTGCTCGTCTGTGATTGGTGGAGACTGTGAACACACCCAATCTGAAGCGCCTGTCATTGGTGTGAAAAAAGCGTGTGCCCACAACCACGAAAGCAGCGTGAAACCCTCAAACCCATCAGGACAAAGCAGTGACCGTTCCTGCACTACAGTATGGCATACAGATTTTGAAATTGTGCATTTCCCTTTTTTAACACATTTAAGCTATTTTATAGTTATTTCTCAGTTCTGCACATTTCAATTTTAATTCACTGTCTTTGTTCTTTACAGGTTCAAGGGACGAGCATCGTAGGAAAGTCAACTGAAGTATAGCCCATCGTGTATGTTTATACTGTAATAGCATCAAGCTTTTATGTTATCAGGCCCAACCTTTTTACATTTTAAACCTATCAATCCTGTGAAACTCTAAAATAAAGTTTATTTTATTTATTTATTTCAGTGTGTGTGTAACATCAGTTCATAGAACTAACTTTTAAATGTTAAAAGCCTACAGAATCTTTTGTTTGTTTTTATTTGTATTTCTCTTTCTACTTTTCCTTATTGCACAGGTGATGAAACACAAGCAGATGTGTAAACTTTTAATAAAATTGCTTTGATAAAAGAAACAACCGAAGAATTGTCATCTGGTCTGCAAAAAATAATTTAATTATCAGTGGAATGATTTTAAATAAATTGCTTTATAAAAAGAATCAAACCTATTCTGTGAACTTTAAATGAATGTGGAAATGTTATTTATATTCACACCAAAAAATTGTTCTTGAGATTTCACTTACGGTTCTACATAGCGTTGTTTAAAAAAGTGCTGGGTAGCCCCTTGAAAGGTATGGATGTGAGCCAATGAACCACCTTTAGTGATATTTAGTACCATTTGTTAGAGTGTAGATTTAAGTTATTTTTGAAAAAGGGATGCTACGCGTTGCAAAACATCCTGTAAAAAACACAACAGAAGTGCTTTAGGACCGACTTCCTCTCTGTCTGTCTAGCCATGGATTTATCTCAAGATTTCATATAGTTTGTCATATTTACTGATGTTTGTGGTGTTTGATTAACCAGAATGATGTCATTGACTGGATTATTTTAGTTAAAGCAGTTGACTAACAGCAACAGCAAACAACAGGAAGGATGGAAAGTGGACATGTGATAAAGGCCTATAAAATAAATACCAATTAACAACATTCCAATTACAGACAGGAAAAACTGAACACACACCTGAAGGACACTATTTTACCTTGTGAAATTATTATTAGGATTAGTATTATTGCAGCAGCACCCAGAGACATGACAAAACGCATCCACTCAAATTAGCATAAATAAAGTTCACTTTGTTATTTTGTGATTAAATGTACAAAATAACATTTAAAAACGTGAGGTCATATTCAGTGTAATAACAATACTATCGAGCAAATGCAATGAAGGAGTGAGTTTTAAGCTCTTCACGCGCGCGTGGGCGTGGCGCTCTGATGACGCGCCGCTCCGGGCAATAAAGACGCGCGTGAGCGTGAGAGACCGCGCACACACTGTGGCTGTCAGTGGCTGAGCACACACCTCTGGATCACCGCAGCATTAACATGGGTATGTGCATTTCACACTGGATCTGTCATTGCTTTCAAGATGCTATGCGTTGTGATTGTTTTAATGTTTATCCACATGCATGCATCTTATTGCATGTTTTGCATCACGTTATAAAGAGTTTGATGGTGTAGCAGTCGCTCACGATATATAGGCTATCTAACTTTTTAAAAAAGCTTTTTGAATGTGTAACCTGACGTAATGCATATAAGGCCTAAATCCGTCATATTAAATAATACATTTGAAAAAAGCCTACATAAAGCCTGTTTTAGGTCACCTGATTTTTACACTATTTACACCTATAGTCATAGATATAAATGCATTAATTATGCTAAACTTTATTCATTCGTTTATTGTGTGTGCATTAGTTTTGTGCATAATGGATCAAATGCATGTGTTTACATCAATTACTGTAATTATTTACAGCCTTTATTAGGCACAAATGTTAAAACCAGCAGTTTTATTTATTGTACTGTAGCTCTTCCTTTATAACTTAGTTGAATCTGAGACACTGTTACATTCATTTCATCATCTCTGGTCTAAAGGCACACTGTGGTCAGTTATACAACAGTAAGGTGTTGTTGTATGGCATGTAATGAGTGCCGGGTGTGTGTCAGGTTTATGCAGTGTGTCATATACTCATTATGTACTGTACTTTCCACGGCTGCATGTGAACCTTCTTTGAAGAGTCTCAGTTAATGAGTTTACGTATGACATGCAAACATTATGTCTACAGAGCTACAGCTGTTTACCATGTGCTCCACTAAAAATATTTACTAAGAGTCATAATGATCAACAGTATGCCGAAAATAGTGACTGGACCATAAATGGAAAATTACAGCAAAGAATTTCAAGAGGGAGGAAAATCAAAGACTTATTATTTCTCTATAAAGTTCCCCTCACTTGTTTGTTAATGTTTTATTGAGGCCGCTTCGCTCATTGAAATGTGTGAGCAGATTGTTTGTGGCACGATACGGCTACAGAATACCTGGGCTGGTTTATCCTGGCAGATGTCTGCTTTATACACATTCATATTAACAGCATCAGTCAGTCTGAAAGCTAAGCAGAGGTGTGTATGCCAGCGATGAGAGACACACACACACACACATACACACACACTCTTTAGACCAGGATTACAGCCAGTAAAAGATTACGACAGTGAGTTTACTGATAGAAAACAGAGACTGGGCACATTCCCCATTAAACACACACATTCTGTCTGGTCTGAAACAAATTTTCTGACCGCAGGGTTGTTAGTTTACGACACTCTACAGAGAGAAACTCAATCTGCATTCCCAAGAGTCTCTAGTCATTTAAAAGCCCATCCATCTCTCTACCTTTCCATCTATTGTTCAAGATAGACAAAGACTCCCCAAACTTTCTATTAATATCACATAGATGTTTGACAAAGACCATATTGAATGATTTCATTTCAGAATTTATGTCAAGATATCACATCTCTTTACAACATTTTGCCCTCCAAAACAGTTCAAGAAACAAATGAAACGCTATTTAATGACAGCCTGAAATCTTTTACTAATTTAATAGACTTAAAATGTTTAGTTCATTTAAACAAGAGCCGCATTTTGTGGTATTATTTTGATATAGATCTAGAGAAGGATAGGCAATGAGTTCTCAAATAAAACAAATGTGCAATTCTGTGCAATACCATATCATATAATAGCATATATTATGTGCAGTAGTTAGACAATGTGCAATATGTTTCAGATTCTTCTTTCTTTATATTTCATTTATTTGGATATATTTATTTTTTTAAATAATGAAATACAACACCAATTAGGACAACTTAAGAAGCATATGGAAAGGATGAAATAAGAGAAACTCTATATGTTGAGATGATTTAGAACTGAATTACTGTGTGTCAGTGGTCAATCAGTGACAGACACGTCTCAGTGAAGTGCCCTTGAAGATGGCATCTGTTACACATAAACCACATGCTTCACATGTGCAATGCATTCTTGACATCATATCTCCTTACCAGACGCTCCTAGAAACATTGAGCATCTCAACATTGACAGACCTGATCACACTTGATGTCAATGTAATGCAATAGTGATTTCCTTGATCGGTGTGTTGAGAACTGAAAAACACTTTGGACCGCAGGTTTCTTAGCTTCCAGATTTACAGAATCATAGCTTTTTATTGCTTTATTTAATTGTGTAATAAACCGACTGTAACCAAACACTTATTGTGACTTTTGTTCAAAACATGGCGGGGAAGTGAAATTCCTTTCTTCCAGGCCGTTAAGAGTGACTGCATCCAAACCTCACCTCAAGGAAATATCCTGAAAGTAAACAGAGCACATGGGGAATGTATACTCTTGTGCTATGAATGGCATGCTCATAAATGATGGTCAACAGAAGGTCACACTTAGTCTAAATTGCCAAAATTAGAAGAACCTTGGAGTTTTAGATATATATATATATATTATATTTAAGTCTTCAGCCACTAGTATTTTCAGCAACAAAAAATGGTTTTAAGTGGATTATTTCTATCTTTTGCGGTAGTGTGTCTGATGAAAATCAGTTTATATTTCCAAACATTATTTTTTGTCATTAATTGTAATAATGCAGTGAGATTATTGCGTGACAACAGCCAGTGCTCCACACAGAGATCTGATCTGATCATCATTCAGTCTGTCTGGAATCACACAAAGTAACAGAGCAAGATTTTTGCACAATACACAATACTATATATTGTATATATATATATATATATATATAACTGCCATTAAGCAAGGCACTCCAAGGCTCTTCTAATTTAGGTAATTTAGACCAAGTGTGACCTTCTGTTGACCATCATTTATGAGCATGCCATTCATAGCACAAGAGACGGGACATGTTTGTACCTAAAGGGTCCATTTTGGTACCTTAAAGGTATTAGTACTTAAATTATGTGTCACTATATAGCTACGAAACCTAAACATAAGGCTACTAACAAAATGACATTAAATGTACTCATTCATAAAGTAACTTGATTGGTTCCTTGGACTGGTTGAATGAATAGGGTTAGGCTCAGGTTTTTGTTATTATTGACATGTGCGGTGTCATTTATCCTGTACTCACTCAGCTCTGGACATCGGCACCTGGGATCTGGCGTGTCAGCTCAATAACCCGGATCACCACACGGACCTGAACGGCACGGATCGGCTGATTGTACGGAGAGGACAGGCCTTCACCATCACCCTCTACCTGAACTCTGGCTCTTACCAGCCCGGATACAGCCAGCTGCACATCACTGCAGAGACCGGTAACGCACACAGATTTTTACCTCTGTACACTTTTTGTGCAACACTGTTTTTGCGTGCCTTACTGCATGTTTCGTTGCAGTTTCAAAAAGTAATAAAATATCCGGGGGCCGTCGCTAATATGCTCTACACCAAATCCAACCCTAAACCTACCCGATAGTGTTAACAAATACAAAACTGATATAAAAACAGATTTGTTGATGCCACCGTGTCATTTCAACATCCTTTTACACAGATTCTGTTGAAGCATAGTTACACAGGATCGAACCGGAGCTCAAGTACATCTCTGTACTCCGTGAGCTTCTGAACAAACCTACCGTCTATGAAAACACATAGATATGAAGCTGGATATGTGTGATGATAACCTTCAAAAGCATTAGTTTTCAAATATCCCAGCGTATTAATATTGTTTACTGCCTCTGGTGTTCATTTCTTTTAAAAACAGCAGTGTTATGTACTTATTGGTACGTATTTTGTGTCTCGCTAAAAAGTGCACCAAGAAGGTAGGTTTATGCCATGAGACCAGGTAGATTATTTCATACCACAGGTTACAGAAAACATTTGGAAAATGTTGAATAATGTTCTGACAAGTTACATACTACATCACAGTATCATACTAGAACATTCATTCACTGTTATGATGGAGTAAAACAACATATCTTTGTCAGCGAGGATGTGATCAAGTGCAGGTAAGATGTATAGTTTAGGGATGCTTTATTTTATGGATTTTTTTATACCACTGTCTGTTATATTTCCTTCTTTGGAAAGAAAGGTTGGTGTAATTCTGTGATTCAGTTCTGGTGAAAGCTAAGTTCTTCCAGAAATAAATAATTTATACTAGCCAAAGGAGGTTTAAGCGTGACCACCTGACATGTGCCTAAATCTGGCCTAAAACCATAAAAAACAGACCACCCACCCAACTAGTCCCAAACTAACCAGGTTAGTCTGGATAAAGTTTTTCCCTTACCAGGGGTTAAATGAAATTATATTTTTAAACAGAAATGTGATTCTCTTGCAATTTATGGAATTATGTACATAATAAGAGCGCAGACTGACATGCCTTCTGAATGAATGAGTTTTAAAGATGTTTTTAAAACATTTAAATTAATCAAATGTGTAAACTCAGTTAGCAGGAATTCCCCTTACAATATTATGCCAGCAATTCCAGAAGCTCTCTATTGTTCCTAAATTTCCAAAAGGGGATCGAGTTTATTCTTTTTAAGCAATATGAAAGGAATGAAACATAATACTCAACAAGTGCAGCTGAGGATGAAGGTTAACACTACTGAGGGAACGTCGGGGCTCGTGTTGTGTTACAGATTGTGTCATGTGTTGGAGCTGGAGCAAGAGATAGCGTAAAGACATTAGTGAACACAAAGGGAGGCAGCAGCGAGTAAACGCTGGCGTTCAGACAGGAAAGACTCTGCTCAGACTCTGATAACTCTAATGTCAAGACCCTCTGGCATGTTTAACGGAATCTGTGACGAGATATCGCACATTAACTCGTTAGAAATGATCAAAGAGTCAAATACAAACCTTCCGGTTTTGGTGAAAGTTCAGAAGATTCCTCAGTGTCTCTCTTTGTCTTTCTTAGTGGCCTGAGCCAAGCACAACACACCTTCTTTATCAAGAGAATAACAGACTACTAGAATAAGATCTTTAGGAAATACTAAGTTTAATAATAAGCACAAACACGTCTTGCAGAAAGTCAAACCTCCAAATTTATGTCACTAAAGTGGAAACTGATGCACCCACATTTTTTGGGATGTTGCATTAAAACAACAACAATAACAACAACAAAAACATTCGATGCAAACATTAAGATGAGCATAACATTTTAACATGCACATAAAAACTTAGGATAATCATTGATGTTAAATTGACTGAATTTTCTTTTCCGGGTGGATTGTGCTTTTTATTTATAATGGGATTTTTTTTTAATAGGCGGGGCTTTATCCATCGTAATGCTTCAGAAACAAGTGTCATGGTTAGGAACAAATACCTCAGATTAAAGACAACTTTTTCTTACACCCAGAAAAACTAAAACTAAACTAAAACATGATTCAGATCTCTTCTGTGTCTGCAAGCTTTCACAGAAAGGGCTTTTTTGGAAAACGTCCAGGTCTGAGCACATGGAACTTAAGTGTGTGTGTCCAGTGGCCTGACCCCATTGATGCGGGGTCAATGAGAGCTCACATTCCCAGAGACTCAATGACTGGTGCAGCTGCAGACACATTCCTGGCCTCTGTTAATAGCAGAGGGGGATTTCAGTGTGAATATGGAGACGCATTCTCCTTCCAACTACTGATCGTATCTGTGTTAAAGTCCAGAACAATGTGAACTTTGTGACACCCTAATTACTGAACTAAGATGAAACAATGCATTCCTACAGAACCCAATGGTCCTCCAACAAAGCAACATTTTTTTGAACCAGCAACTCTGCGTTTCAGAAGATTCACCATAAGATAGCTGATTTTTGGATAACTTTATTCGACTGAGCTTGTTGTCAGTGCATTGTAAGGTATCCATGAAGATTTCATGCAGCGCTGACTTTACTTTATTTTAGGGCAAATGTACCTGTTCTTACTGATTTAAAAAAGTATATTAATCTTACCAAGGCTGCATTTATTTGATCAAAAATACATATATATTTTTACAGTTTATATACATATATATGTATATACTGTATATACATACAAATTGTTTTATTAACATTATAAATTACTTAACTGTCATTTTTGGTCAATTTAATGCATCCTTGCTGAATAAAACTACTTTCAGTTTTAATACACCAGCTTTACTCTTCTAAACATGTATTTAAATTGGAAAAATACATGAAAAAGGAAATCATGTATACCTTCTCTGATATTGTGATCCATGCATCATATTTTATGTCCATATAATCGCATTTGAAACTATGCAGACACACTGTGCTGTGCTCTTTCGTTCCATCAGAATAATAAAGTCCAGTTTGGTGTAGGTTGTTTGTGCTGATGTAGTTGCTCTGGCAGGCCCTCAGCCGGAGGAGCAGTATGGCACCAGGGCTGTGTTTGGTCTCAGTAATGAGATTGACGACACGTGCTGGAGCGCTGCGGTGAGGAGTCCGTCCGGAGACACCGTGTGTCTGTCTGTGTGCCCCGCTCCTGACGCTCCCATCGGCCGGTACTTCCTGACTCTAGATGGACACATCCAGTTCGACTTCATTCTGCTCTTCAATCCCTGGTGCCCAAGTGAGTGAAAACAGATGCGTTTGGGTGTTCCTCTCGCACACGCCTGAAGGTTATAGACGCAGATATCCTGTTCTTTATGACAAAGATATCTGATTTACAGGAGATGTGGTCTACATGGACAGCGAGGAGAAACTAGCCGAGTACGTTCTGGCCCAGGATGGCATCATCTTCAGGGGCGATGCCGAATACCCAGTCCCTTTGGCTTGGTATTTTGGACAGGTACTAACAAACAAACACAGGGTTACAACATGTTCATGATCTAGCTGTGCTCGATACGCTGAGCTCACCTCCTAAAAACACAAACAAGCGAACTCTGCTCAAAAGACGTGACAGCAGAGACACGAAGGAAGGTAAATAACATGAACAAGAATTAGCCGGTGAGGAACATGTCACAAAACGCCTGACAAGAACACATCAAATCAGTGTTATTTTAGTGTCATTTCTCTACTATTAGTATTTATTAATATGTTGATTTTGTTAGTCTATTCTGTGAATAGTGTTAATTTTAATTTACGTAATTTAAGTTAAAAATTTGTAATTTGTCTTAGCAACTAACTGAAATAAGTTTAAAAATAAGGAAATATATATAATTATTTATTTTTATTATTTTCATTTCAATTTTAGTTAAAGTTTTAGAATTTTAAAAAAATATGTCTGATTGTATTAATTTTTATTTCATTTTTTGTAATTTCAGAACATTAACTAAAATGAAATAAAAATAATTACTTTTGCATTAGCAACTAACTAAAATAAAATAGGTTTATTAAAGCACACACAATATAATAATCATAAAATAATTGTAATAATTTAACTTTACATTAAAACTCGTTTAGATTTAAAGATTTAACTCGTTTTTTTTATAAGAAAAGATTTAACTCGTTTTTGTATCACTAAGATTTTTTGCATTGTAAATATGAGTTTATATTGTGATCTTTCATATTTTGAGCACAGTTCACTGCAGAGATCTTTTCTGAAACCTTACTGATGCAAAACATCCTAGATGCCAGGAGTTTCAGAAACGTTTCATGTGTTCTCCATTTAATCTAATCGCTTCCCAGATGTTCCGTTCCTGCAGGCATTTTGAGGAAAAATAGGTTTTGTGAATGTTTAGTAACCGGTACAGATTGTACAGTGCATGATATGCTCTCAGCTGTATCTGGTGTTTGTCCTGCAGTTTGAGGAGGGCATACTGGATGCTTGTTTGAGAATCCTGGACATGAACCCTAAACACAAAAGGAACCCTGGGAAGGACTGTTCTGGACGCAGAAATGTCATTTATGTCACAAGAGTGCTGAGTGCTATGGTCTGTACTCTAATACACACACACACACACAAAAGAAAATAATTTGTAACATTGCTTAATTCAGCAGAGATGCATTAACTTGATCCAAAGTGACAGTAAAGATATTTATAATGTTACAAAGGATATATTGCTCGGCAGATCAACAGCAATGACCGGGACTCCGGCGTGCTGGAGGGCTGCTGGAAGGACTCGTTTGAGGGCGGCGTGAGCCCCATGTCCTGGAGAGGAAGTGTTCAGATCCTGAAGACGTGGAGCACCACTTCCTGTCTGCCAGTGCGCTACGGCCAGTGCTGGGTCTTCGCAGCCGTCGCCTGTTCAGGTATTAAACAAACACAAAGCACATATATATATATAGATATATATTTAAAGGGATCGTTCAACCAAAAATAAATATTCTATACTCTGTTACTCACTTTCATGTTGTTCCAAAGCTGCAAGACTATTTTTCATCCATGGAACACGAATGAAGATATTTTTGATGATTTCTGAGAGCTCTCTGACCCTCTCATAGACAGCAAGAATCCATGTGGTTCAACCATAACTCGACGAAGCTATGAGAATAGTTTTTGCGCACTAACAAAACAAAACACCAGGGTGACACGGATGAGAAGGTCATTTTCTTGTTTTTGCTCACAAAAAGTATTGTCACATGGATGATTTGAACAATGTCCTCGCTATGTTTCTGGACCTTGATTGTGTTAGGATCCTTGCTGTCCACGGAGGGTCAGAGAGCTCTTGGAATTCATCAAAAATATCTTAATTTGTTTTCTGAAGATGAACGAAGGTCTTTCGGATTTGGAACGACATGAAGATGATGAGCAATTAATTATAGAATTTTCAATTTTGGGAGAACTCTCTCTTTAATTCTTGTGCAGTTCATGTTTTTTTTTTCTCTGCTCAGCAAGGCTACATTTAATCGATAAAAAAACGTATCTTAGTATTTCTTAGGATTATGAAATTAAAACAATTAGAATGTTTTCAGTGGGAATATATATTGTTAAATGTAATTAATTCCTCTGACCAAAGATTTATTTTCATCATCATTAATCCAGCTTTCAGTGTTACAGGATTCTTCAGAAATCATTTTAATATACTGATTTACTGCTGGAGAAATATTTCTGATTGTTAAAAAACACTGTGCTGGTTCATATCTTTGATTCTTTCATGAACAAAAAGTTCATAAGAAAAGTATTTAATTGAAACATTGAAACATTTGTAACATTATGCATTTTACTCTTGCTTTTGATCAATTTAACGCATCCTTGCTGAATAACAAAAAGAAAAAAAGAAATGGTAGTGAGCACAGACCGTTGAAAGGTGGTTTCTGCAGCGTGTGGTCAATTTGTTAGATTCTAGAGTCATTCTTGTTACTTTTGTATCACGGTTCAGTTGTTTTGTGTCACTGAATAGTCAGATGAAGCAGGTTCTTGTGTTTGTCCTCAGTTTCTCGCGCTCTGGGCATCCCATGCAGGGTGATTACAAACTACTATTCTGCCCATGACACCAACAGCAACCTTGTGATCGAGCGCTATCTGAACGAGAAAGGTGAAACAGACAGCAGCACCAGAGATATGATATGGTATGAAGAGCCACGTCTTTCATCCAAACGTGTTTTAAAGTGCCCCTATTGCACAATTAATCAAATTTCTAATCGCAATTACAATTATGGATGCCGTAATTACGCAATCGATCAAAGGGGCAATTTATCAGTGAAAATCCACTTCTGTTATTCTGTGCGCTTAAGATGTGTTATTTTCTTTCTACATGTTATCTTAAGGGTCTTATTTTCATCTAATAAGCACTGGCACTTTAAAACAATTCAATGCACAAACAGTCAATTATCAACAAAGAAAAGCACATATTTGGACTCGTGCAGTATGGAAATGTCATTGACGAGGGTTTTTCTGCTGTAGGAACTACCACTGCTGGGTGGAGAGCTGGATGAAGCGAGCTGATCTTCCTCCAGGTTTTGACGGCTGGCAGGCGAGTGACCCTACGCCACAGGAGAAGAGTGAAGGTGTGCAGACGCCTCTTCTCTTTCTGACATACAGACAATCATACAGCCTAAGCTCAAAGGGATAGTTCATCCAAAAATGAAAATTCTGCTGTGCAAAAACAAATGTTGGGCTTTTTTTCAGTGATATTTTAGTATTGTTTAAATAGTTTTTATTAATGTGTTTAATAATATTTTAAATCATGTTTTATTTAGAAATGTTTCTTTTATATTTTCATTTTAACTTTCAGTTAACGTATATTTTGTCGTTTGTTTGTTTGCTTAGGTTTAGTTGTTTTAGCATATCGAGTTAAACGAAATCAAAATGATAAATGTTACCTAAAATTTTTTAAAAGAATTATAGAAATTGTTTTAATGTTTTAGTTCACTATAATAACTTTGTATTAGTAATTTTATATTTTGAGTAGAAATTTAAAAAATGTTTTAAATCAAGACTTCAAACTTACTTGAGAAGCCGAATTACTTAAGATATAAATGTATTTTCTAAAACAATCTAAATGAAGAGAGTTTATGCTTAAAACAAGAAGAACATATTTGCCAATACAGTTCATTCAGAGGGACAATCAATGAATCAGCAATGAAGGCAAATGAGACGAATAACTTAATATAAGTCTTGTGAAAAGATACAGTTGCTTTATATTAACCCATGCTGTGTGTTCAGGCGTGTTCTGCTGCGGGCCGGTTCCTGTGCGGGCGATAAAAGAGGGCGAGCTCACCTTCAAATACGACGCTCCGTTTGTGTTCGCGGAGGTGAATGCAGACTTAGTGTACACCCTGAAATACAACGATGGGAGCACAAGGAAGATTGTGAATGACCAAAAAGTAGGGCAGAAGATCAGCACCAAGAGCGTAGGCCGAGATGAGAGAGAAGACGTCACACACCTGTACAAATATCCTGAAGGTAGGAGCACTCCAACAAGTGCACTTCCTTCTTGAGGTTGATTTTGCGGCTGATTTTGCGATGACCTCTTGCAGGTTCTGCGGAGGAGAGGCAGGTTTTTGAGAAAGCAAACCACCAGAACAAGTTGCTTCAGCAGAGAGGCAGCCCTGGGCTGAAGATCACCATCAAGCTGTCGGCGGGCGTCAGGAAGGGCTGTGACTTCGACGTGTTTGCTATAGTGAGTAACAACACAGAGGAGAATAAGAAGTGCCGGCTGGTGTTTGCGTCACGCGCCGTGTCGTATAATGGCACCGTCGGCCGCGAGTGCGGGTTTAAAGACCTGCTGAATGTGGAACTGGCTCCTGGAGGAGGTGAGAGTCCTGGGCTTTCATCATTCACTGATCTGTGTGTCATTCATTCTGTGCACAGATATTTGATAACTCAACCATACTTCAACCACAGCATGTAAAACAAGACTGCATGCTAGCAATGCATTGGCCAAGCATTCACATAGACATTTGCATGTGCATGAAGTATGTTTTTAGCCTTAGTCATTCCAGTGCATTAGTATTATTTTTAGTTAAAACAATAACTAATACATTTTTATTAAATTCCCTTCAATGTGTTATTATTTCAATGTATTTGTATTTTATATATAGCTCATATGCCATTTAATATTATTTATTAATAATTTATAATAATAATAATATTTTAATTAATTTATTTTAGCCAAATGTATAACACACACATATGCCATTTAATTTATTAATGATTAGTAGTTATCATAACAGTTTTATTGATTTTAATTTTTCTAATTTAATTATTATTATTATTTTAGAGCCAAACATGCATAAAACACATACACATGCCATTTAATATTATTTATTTATAATCAGTAGTAGTTAATAACATTTTTACTGATTTAAATTTTGTATTATTATTGCTATTATTATTAACATTTGAATATATTTGATAATTATACATGCAACATAACTGATAATCAGTTTACATTTAATATTATTTAATATTTTGTATTTGTGTAGATGCTTTGCGTTACTGCAAGCATATCCTATAGCGTGCGTCCTCACTGTGTTGTGTTTGTTTCAGAGAGGAAGGTTCCTCTGAAGCTGAACTACAGTAAATACTGTAATAATCTAACGGAGGACAATCTCATCCGTCTGGGCGCTCTGCTGATTGACTACAGCACAAAGGAAGCCGTCATGACCATGCGTGACATCGTGCTGGAGGACCCCGAGATCAAAATCAGGGTACGAGGGTACTTTCACAGTGATCTGAAGTGGACGTGACCGCCCTGTCAGATGCAGGCTGATGTGTGTGTCGTTCCAGATTCTTGGAGAACCCAAAGAGAAGCGTAAGCTGGCGGCGGAGCTCACCTTACAGAACCCGCTGCCAGAGCCCTTACAGGGCTGCTGCTTCACCATCGAGGGCGCAAACCTCACCGGCGGCAGCTGCATCACAGAGAAGTAAGAACTCTCAAACTGGGATTATTATATCGATTTTTATATGTTTGGGAAACGCATCTCACAACACAATAACCTGAGACCAACGTCATTACTCATTATTAGCTGTAGCCGGCAATGCAACTTATATCAATTGAAAAGCCCATAAAACCCATGAAATAAACATAAGCTACAATTAAGAATAGATTCATGGATGCGCATCAAGAAAGTCACACTTATCATCACACTCTTTCTCTAACACTGACTGCACACCAAACAATAAGGATACTGTTCTTTTCACGTGTCTGCTAGCTTATATTTGAATAAACACTATTCAGACAAGCAATATGAAAAGAATCAAATCTGTGTGATGTGTAACGGGTAAATATTTATCCGTCTCAGACTGGAGTCAGCCATCGAACCCGGGCAGGAGGCCAAAGTCAAAATCTACTTCACTCCCACTCAGTCCGGCCTGCGCAAGCTCGTGGTGGATTTTGACAGCGACAAGCTGGGCCACGTTAGAGGATACAAGAACGTTATCATCGGGAAATGAGAGAATGGAATGCCAATCGTCTATTTTTTTACATTTACTTGCTAGTATTCGGAGTATTATGTTATCTTTTATACAGTATATGAATGTGAAAAGCCAAGCTGTGCTTCTGCAGCAGTGCGTACTGTATGTTTTCCATCGCAATACAATGTGCAATCTGCAATAAGAAATGTCAAGACATCTTCGCAATTTTATATCTTTGCAATATTAGAATTTGTTGAAACTTGCACATTCCTGGAGCCACATTGCACTGTGGGAAATATCATACTGTAAAAACACCATGATGCATGATGTGTTAGAAAAGAGTATTTTATATGCAATTGTTTATGTTTTTGCTTCATATACCTTTCTATTCAGCTGTGACTTTTTCATTAAATCAATTATGCTATAATCTTGAATAAAGTGTTCATTTTAAAAGGCTCACATCATGAAGAATCAAATTTGAAAGATTGATATTTTAAGTGAAATTTGTAATTAAAAAAACGAAGCAGAAATATCGACTCTCGAAAGCAAAATCAGTTTGCCCATATTAATCATGAAAATGTGTAATATTGAACAAGCGCCCTTTATTTTAGACGCAAAAACCCCATGAATAACATCCACAGTATTACTCCTCGCATTTAATTTCCCAATGTTGTTTGATTTACTTCAAAATGCTGTTACCTATATAAACATAGCAGACTAAGCACATGACTGTTCATTTGCCAAGACAGGAAGTGCACAGGCAGTGAACAGGAAGCAGTTACTGTTGCTAGAGCACATAAACATTTACAGTATTTTAATCAAATCAAACACTTGGCATCATTTTCTGGCTACATTTACTGATATTTCATAACGGGTATGATCTCATACATTTACAATAAATTCTTTCTGTATTTCCTCGTGTAAATATAGCACCGCAGATAGATGAGAGTCATGTGGGTTTATTTTACAATTAAATCTTAAAATGAATGAACGTCATCACTGTACGTGTAAGTGGGATTTAGACAGGAGATATTCACTCAAGTGAAAACACTGACGATAAGGTATATCCTCACAGGATTCCTCTCTGTCACACCCTAAACATTCACCACGTCATAGGCGTTCCTGCTGGCTGCTCGGATCTCCTCAATCACAGCTGAAATGACATAGTTTACTAGACTTGTAATGTCTCTGAACACCATTCAAACATCTACTCCACCTACTGTACAACCATGGATATCACGCTCCTAAAAGGTCAGAGTCCTGCTACAGCTCTAATTAAAAACACCTGAACCAGCTAATCAACGTCTTCAGTATTGCTTGAAAAATAAAGTTAGGCGGCAGATATTTGTATGAGCCCTGCATGATATGCAGACCTTTAAGGTCCAACCGGAA
>JAUMHR010000099.1:508650-523288 GCA_032361145.1 Enteromius fasciolatus | reverse complement strand
ATCTACTAACTCTCAATAGAGTGCTAGCAGAGTATTAGTAGACTGGTAGGGTTAGGGTTAGAATAAGTTGATATGTAGTAAGTTACTTATAGTCAGTAGAGCGTATTTTGGGAGACCATCACAAGATATTAATTAGAGAGTGTACTAATATTCTAATGAGAGTTAGTTGACATGTCAGTGCAAGGCTACTAATTATCAACAGATTGTTCAAAAGGGACCACCAAAATAAAGTGTTACCAATATTCTTAGAACATATTTTGATTATGAGTATTTGTTCCATTGATGGAAAAGCTGAATTTTCAGCTGTGATTTTTCCAGTTCAGTCTCGCGCCAATTCACGAGTTCATACTTACTGGTAATTAATAAAGTACAAAGCGTGTTTGGCGTGCTGTCCGGGGAGAGGACTCAGAGCTCGGTGGACTCACAAGCCCTAGGGTTATTAACCCTGCTGGGCACGAGAAGCGAAGCGGCTCACCGCCCGGCCCAAACCCCAAATGCTCCCCCTGGAGGAAGGATGAAAGATGAACGAATGGCAGAGTAGGGGTGGAGGAGGAATGCTAAGAACAAGATACGGGGCTTGTACTATTTATAGGAAGTATCTATTGCTCTGATAGGATGACAGGATGATTAGGAGGATGAGGAGCTATTATCATGATTATTTACCTGTGCGTGCTCCTCCCAAAATGTTTGCAGACATAATTTTGTACATATTTTATGAAGTGGCTGATTTGTACAAATTTCTACAACCTTTTTTGCTAAATCGTATGTATTTTTCGAGTTGCTAATTCGTATAAATTTGTACGAATGACCTACACCTGAACCCTGTTTACACTACATGTGACACACAGCGACGTGATCCAATTTATTTAAAAGGAGAGCTGGTGATTTCCAGCGACGCCAGCGACAGTGGCAATGAGCGACTGGATGTGGGCGTGTCCAGTGACGCGACAAAGTCTCTCAACTTTATGCAAATGAAGAGCAACTTTCGGGAGCAACAGCCAATAGGAAAGAAGATGATAGTGCTCACATGCTTATTCTCCTTTCAGCTCCAGCAGTGATGATGGCTTTTGCGTTTTTGCCACAGATAAACGTACGCAATGGGAAAAAAGTACTCTCTGTTTCTCATTCATTTTTGTTTGTATGTATGGACTCTGTGTATATTTATATTATATTCAGTCATTTGCCTCCAAAATGTTTGTGTTTTGCGGCAAGAAACCTATTCGCTGTCAACAATGACGTAACTAAGAAACCAGTAATGAGAATGCCCTCTAGCGACCTCATGTGAACGGGACATAACCCCGCCCCTAAACCTACCCGTCACTGGGGTTTAGATAAATTAGAATGGGTTTTCCATCTTGCACGTGTTGGATTTTTCCAGTCTTCAATGCCACATGATCCTTCGTAAATTGTAATAATATGTAATAATATAAAACATATTTCACTGGAAAATACTGGATCTTTGTGCTAAAAATACGCCAACGGTCACCTTTCGGCCCACTAATCTTTTTTGCATATCACCTGGTATAATGCTAGCCTGAAGTTTCATCAGAAGGCCCCAGCTGTGTAAATCATAATCCAGAGTAAATCCTCATTAAAAACCATGTTTCCCATAAGTCTGTGCTGCTCACTCACAGAGATCAGCTAATCTGACAGCAGAGGTGCTGACTGTCACGGCTGCATTATTCCGGAGACACGGTGTTGATATGAGTTCCTGAATCCTGTCAGTCCCTCTACGACTCTCTCTCTCTCAACCTCTCAGCACCAGCGTGCAGAGAAGAATCCAACCATTCAATTATTCCTGGAGCCGAGCCATTCTGCACCGGGGCCCGCCGCGTGTGTGTGTGAGGCCTGAACGACACGGGGACATGGAGACGCTCGGCGCGTCTCTGCGATCAGAGAGTATTACTGTGCAGCGGAGCAGGGCGGCAGTGGCGGTATTAACTCTACACGTGTACGCTCTCACAGTCATCAGCTCACACGCCGAAATGGAGAAACCCGTGTCTTATCAAACGCACATGTCAGTCACAGAGATGTCAGCAGATGTGAAATTGATGTATGTGTGTGTCGTGCTCGGCGAGGAGCAGTAAATAAAACACTAGAACATGACTGTGTCTCGCCACCGAGAGCGTACACCAGAGACTCCACGGCAGATCTGTGGAGCAGGCGGCGCCATCGCATTGCTGCCATGGCATTTCACTCAAACGGAGTGGAGGTACTGCAAAAAATGAACTGCCTGAAACAATAAAGAAAGGAAAAATTACAGATGAAATCCTTTTAATATCTCGGTTATTTTTCTTGGACAGTGATGGCATTAATATCTAAGCGAAACGCCATTCACAATGCACTGGACTTCCCTATATGACCATTTCCAAGAAAAACAGGATGTTTAATGAGAAACACATATTGATTTATTGGTAAATGATTTGGTCATGAAAAGAGGGCTGGGTTGCAAAGGTAAATGGACTTGGTGATGTCATCCGAAAAGTCATTTTTAAAGGGGTTGTATGATACAATTTCAAATGTTCCTTTCTCTTTGAAGTGTTTCAAGCTGTTAGTGCATAGATACGATCCCTAGAGTTACAAAGATTAAAGTTTCAAGGGATATTCTTTCTAAAAGTTGTTACGCTTGTTTAAGTGTGCCCTCACTTCTCTACGTCACAGAGTGGGTTAATTTTCAACCACCTCCCAAATGTTTATACAAAGAAAGCTAGTCAGAGCTATTATTCTGGCTGTAGTGTTGCTGCAGGCGCCATGTTTTGGAGTTGCGTCCAGAAGAGGACACAACTACAAATCAGTGTTAAGTTGTATTCACAACACTGTTCCAGAACACAAATATTCAAGTGTGTTCAACACATTAACTGGACTCCCGATCCTGACAGAGCAGTCTATGCTGACTGTGCACAGAGACTAGAAAGTGAGGCAATTCTACCTCTGCAAGAACAGTCTGCTGCTGACCACTCACAACCTTTAAGTAAGTTAGGTTTTCTTATTAAAAGAAGCTGCTACTCACTATTCAAACGTGAGTTTTGAGCAGTGAAGGGTTGTTTCTCCGATCACGAATGCAGACATGGTGTTATGTTTACGAGGCGTGATGCAACACCACGTGTAAAAAGACAGAACTAAGTCATGATCATCAGTAATTATGTCTCCACTGGATGCCTCGGTTGGAAAGGCTTTTATTGTTTTGGTGTCATGGTGCTGGGACGCAGCATCACATTATAATAAGAGGAGTAACATTTCCATCAGATGCTTGAGGTATTCGGCCAATCACAAAGCACTGGAAAGCTGGCCAATCAGAGCACTTCGCTTTTACAAATCGACCCGTTTCAGAAGGCGGGGCTTAGAGGAGAAACTATAATATACAGTATATGGACAATAATGTGTTAAATGATGTCTTAAACTGCATAAACACATCGCATTACACCAAATACACAAAACAATGTTCTTTTTAACAACATCATATGAACCCTTTAAGATGCACAACAAACATTTTAATCTCTTTTAAACCTCAGTTGCTTCCTCAATTAGCTTAAAACAATGGAAACAAACCACAACACAATGAAATTTATGAATTGTACTGTGCTGATTTCGTTGTGTTGTGTCACTATAAGAAAATGGTTCAAACCGTATTCAGATTTTCCAAGAAACTAAAGTCTGTGAGGTCTCAACATGAACTTAAACAATTTTTTCATCATCTACTTCCACATGCATTTTAAAAAAATCATGGAAATATCTTGTTGGTTGGTTGAGATCAACTGAGATCATCACTGTTATAGCTTGAATGTTCTTGTTCTAGATTCAGATTGAGTGAGTTACTAAAGAAATAATTGTCTGGGAAGTTTCACAGAACTGCAGGAAATAAGTGTGAGGTTGTTGTGTAGCTGTCTTTGACGATCGAGCAGATGAAGCTAAACGAGCGTGAAAAATCTCTGCATCTGGCCTAATGATCAGTGATTTGATGGAGCCTGAGGAAAAGCAATGTGGCAAACTTCATTCCCTGACCTTTCTGATGTCCACGCGATTTCCAAACAGCCCAAACCAACGCACCAATGTACATGAACATAGAAACTTCACATCGGTTGGACATTCGCTTCACAAAAAGCTATATTGTAAAATGAAACTAAATGTTAAGTCAATAATTACTCCTATAATACAACATAAAGAGATTTTATTTTATTTTATTGTACGGGTAATTGCTTTCATAAATTAGCGGTGTGTTAATGAAGTAAAATACATAAAAATGATTAGTATAGTATTTTTTGCTAAATAATATATTTGTGTAAGCAGTTCACATGGTTCATAGCATTTTGATGCATTAACTGCTGTGGGTTCACGGATGGACGCATATTGATTATTCTAAGAAACAGTCCATCTGACTGGATCTTAGAGCCGCAAACAGAATATTTCACACTGCATCTCATTTAAATGTTATTCAGCTTCTGCAGCTGGTGCTGCTGCTCGTTTCTGCTGTCGATCGATACTGCTGTGGGCACAGCGAGATTCTTCATCACTAGTTGGCATGAATCTCTCAAACCTGTGCCACTGACTCACACAAACACACAGCGATGTCTTCAGGCTCAGCTAGTTAGGTGGGCTGCATTCTCAGGCTCATGGTCTGTCCTCAGGCACACAGTTAATGCTGGAGGAGTGAGAGACCGTCTCATTACCTATATATACACTGCACACACACACAAAACACTACTGACTGAGCTAATGAGATTTCCTACCCATAAACTGTTTTATATTGACCATTTGGTCCCTCAAAAGATAACAAAATATTAATCACAAAAACATATAAGCATTGTTCAAACCACTCAAGGGTTAGTTCACCCAGATATTCTGTCATTTATCACTTACCCTCATGTCGTTCCACACGAAAATGTTGGCCTGTATTGCAGCCCTGTTGAAAAAAACAGCATAGCTGGTTTTGAAGCATGGATGCTGGTTTAAAATGGTCTTTAGCTGGTCATGTGCTGGTCCTGAGCAGGAGTGACCAGCTCAAACCAGCATCCAAGCTTCAAAACTTGCTGCTATGCTGCTTTTTTTTCAGCCTACATGTTTGAAATAGTTTCCTAGTAAACCAGGTTAGTTACTGTGAAGAGAGTGAAGTTGATAAACTTTGTGAGTTTAATCAATCATTTGAAGAATGGCAGATTTCAGTCTGGTGGCTAATTTCGGCACAAATTAATGTTCGAAACAGGAGGAATTTCTCCCTACAGCATTTGGTGCACAGTATCAAGCTGTTCACATCTGCACACACACACACACACACACTAAAGTAGAAGTCTCGCATGGCCTCAGGGGGGTTGAGTCGCATTCTGTCCATCCTTACCTCTCTCGCGTTCTCGCTCCTCTCTTCTGGGACTTCTCCTGTTAGTTTAGCGTTTTTCTGCGAGAGGCGCGTCTGCTTCTCCATATGTGCCCTGTTTGAGAGAGAGCTGAACTACACTCCATGTCACACAAGAAGTTGCTGAATTATTAAGATCTCCAGATTTTCTGTGTACTACACATCTTTGATCCATCTGTTGGAAAGACGCTCATAGCTGCTGAAGTGTACCGTACCTTTCCTCTGGCTCGCAAGCTGTCGCGGATCAAGTTTGGTAGACGTAAACTCATGTTGGCGTGATCTAGAAGTTTGACACGCTAGCACGCTAACTCCTGCTCTGACCATCTATGGTGTATCTTCAGCTATTTTTTTTATACTTTTAAAAATATAATAAGTTCCTCAAAACACACCTTTTCACACTATCACTGATTTAATTAGTCGGTGTCCAGTCAGTTGTGTATAGGCTACAGCAGATTGTCCCCTCTCGTAATGTTATGAACACGTGTAAATTTCACCACATCTCAAATTCAACGTTTGGATTATTCATTTTGTTGTGGAAATGACATTTGAAACATTAGTGCAATAAAAATGCCTCGTTCCTTTGTTTACTAAAATATATTGAACTACTGCCAATTGCTTTGTTACACAATATTCATAATAATAATCCAATAAAATAAATGTTTTATTATTCTTTATTTACAATTTGAAACATTTACAGCTTTATAAAATAATTATCTGCACACAGGTAATATTTTTCTTGCTATCTATTTAAATAAAATATTTTCTTATTAAAACAAACACTGCACAATAAATTAGCAATTAGTAACCATGGATTTCTAAAGAATTTATTAATAGATATTTTTAATTTCAGCATTTACTAATAATAGAAATATCAAAGGTTGTGTCTGTTAATATTATTTTGTGCAACATTTAATGGAATAAATATTACTGTAATTTACTGTTACTTAATGGGACCTTATTTTACAGAGTTATTAATATTTTTATGATGATTTTCATGTTTCAAGAACAAAGGTCTGGTTCTGGGACAGTGCAAAACATGCATAAAATGCATAAAAGGAAAACATTCACAAGATCACAGAGTTAAAATCTATAGGTTTTCATAAAAATCAACCTCTTTGACTCTTAAAAGTGTCAACAGCTTATTATTGAATGCTATCCCACTACAAGCAAAAGCTAGCAGGAGTCGTGGTGAACTCTCAATCGTTCACGTCAGTGCGGAGGGAGTTACAGATATTCACCGTGAAGCAACAAGCAGAAGATGTTTGCAGCAGTAGGTCTCTCTGTGTGAGTGTCAGAAGTGGTTCGTCTCACCAGCAGTCATCACAGCATCTCTACAGGAGCAGCAGAGTGTGATTTGACTTATTTTATGACACAGGAGAACTCGTTCTGATGGCAAACGGTGAATGAAGATAATCATCTCTCAAACTGAGTTAATGTGTGTTAGAATCAATAAGAACTGTGATTTTTTACGGTGGGCTTCTTTTCGACAAATATCTGAGAGAACATGAAGATCCCCACTGTTTAATCGCTTTATCCACAAATGAGCTGAATCACAGGTTTTTCTACAAAAAAGTTCTATTTACTGCTGCCAAAGGGTGCTGTTATTGTTGTTGTTTTTAAGAAATTAATCATTTTATTCATAAAGGACACATTACATTGATCAAAACTGACAGTAAAGACTTTTACATTATTTATTTATTTATTTATTTATTTTTTAATGCAGTTCATTTGTACTCTGTTCAAAATATCACAAAGGTTTTCACTAAATTATGTAGTATAATTGTTTTCAACATTGATAATATGGAAGGATCATATGATACTGAAGACTGGAGTAGTGATGCTGAAAATTCTGCTTTACATCACAGAAATAAATATAATTATAAGTTATTTTAAAGTGCAACAATATTTCACAATAAGTCTGTTTTTTACTGTATTTTTCAACATTTTGAATTTGTGAGCATCAAACCTGTCACTGATTCTCACAGATCATCATCCACACAAAGCGAAGAGGTTATAAGTGTGTCGTGGTATAAAAATAGCATCCCATTAACAGTAATTTAATCACATCTTATATAGGGGCTGCTCACAATGGCTTCTTCATGCATGTATAAGGGCTGCTGGATCACAATAGAATAACGGGCTATTTTAAATCCATCATTATTACAGTAGGTGTCATTCTGTTATCTCCTGTGCATTTAATTGCACCTGTGAATTGAATCCTGAAGGTATACTCAGTATGATAAAAGATGAAAATCTGGCTTAGATTGTCCATTAATACCCAGTGCGCGTTGTTGAGGGGATCAGGGCAAATGTCAACCTCTCTAATAATGGCATGTTATCTATTTTAAAGATAGAGTAGTTCAACCAAATTGAAAATTTGTTAAAACCGTGTTCACCCTCTGGTCATCCAGGATGAGTTTGTTTCTTCATCAGATTTGGAGAAATGTAGTATTGCATCACTGGCTCACCAGTGCTCTGCAGTGAATGGGTGCCGTCAAAATGAGAGTCCAAAAAGCACATAAAAGCATCACAATAATCCACACCAGTCTATCAGTTAACATCTCAAAAAGACAAAGTTGTTTGTAATTAAAAGGATCACCCAAAAGTGAAGCACCTCTGAAGCATCCTAAATGTGTGTGACTTTCTTCTTTCAGACAAACGCAGTCTGAGTTAATATCATACAGACATTCAGCTTTTGGCTTCTCAAGATGTTTACTGATGGACTGGAGAGGTGTGGGTTATTGTGATGTTTTTCTCTCATTGTGACGGCACCCATTTACTGCAGATTATCCACTGCTGAGCAAGTGATGCAATGCTACATTTCTCCAAATCTGACGAGTTAACAATTTCATCTACATCTGGGTTAGCCTGAAGGTACATTTTCATAAAATGTTTATTTTTGGGTGAACTATTCCTTTAAAAATGGAGTAGGTGGAGGTTATCAAGCTACCTTTCAGTCAGATGGTGTGTCTTTAAATCCCACTGGTGCCTGTTGTGTCGTCTCAGCCCTGCTGCCCCGGTGACCTTTGCACTTGACATTTGCATGATTCACATGTGTAGAATGACGGACAGCCTGAGGGCCAGACGAGCCTTTAGAGAGACACTCCAGTATTCACTGCACTTTCTGTGGAGATCTTGTGCATCCTACATTAATCCTATTCTATACATAATCACAAAGTATGATTCAGTTTATTCTACGATGTTCCAGTATTTACAGGCAGAGTTATTTAGGCAGTCAGTACGTTGCTGCATGGCATAAATAATGGAAATAAATTTTAAAGAAACTGCAGGCTGTTCTACATGTATGAGGCTGCAGCCAAGCTCGGTTCCTCTTCATAAATAATAGATAAATAGAGTGTATGAGAGAAGCAGAAAGCAGTGAAATAGTGTGAGATTGTGAGGAGAGGGCTGGTAAAAGAGACGAGGGCCGGAATCAAAGCCAAATGTGTGTGTGTGTGTGTTTGGGACAGTATAACGTGTTAACATGCGTTTATGTGTGTGTGTGTGTGTATACAATTGCTTCTGAGTGCGTTTGCATGGCTTTGTGTCTTTGAATAAATGAGAAAGGAAGCTGCAGAGCCTGAAAGAGATGAGACTTCAAACGCTGCAGAGAGCACAGACTGGATTCTATGAGCATCGCTAAAGTTCTTGTTCTCATTCTCACACTTCTGGGTTTGTTTTGCTGCAGCATGGCTCTTGACTAGCTGGCCGCTGACATGAATATTTCTGCTAGATCTTGTAGTGCTGTGGATGATCAATGCTGTGTTTCACAAAGCGTCTCCTTGCCAGAATATAACGTGGTAACTGTAGCAACTGCTAAAATACTAAATTGCATTTTATTAAGAATGCTTGAACATGTCAACACATTCAACTGCTATGGTGTCATTTTGTTTCTGGCAGTTATTTATTTATTTCACTAAGATCAAATTAGCACAGTTTTAATGGTAGCTACTATTTGGCATCCATGTGTTTATTTGTTGTATTTTATTTTTTATATTACCAAGTAGAAATTATCAGCAGTGATGTGTTAAATTGATAAAAAAACGACAGTATAGACATTTATGATGTTAAAAGATTTCTATTTCAAATAAATGCTGTTATTTTAAAAAGTCAACTGGATAGAAAAAAAATAACATTTATCACAGTTTCCACAAAAGCATGAAGTAGCACAGCTGTTAACATTGATAATGATCAGAAATGTTTCTTGTTTTATTATTGATTTCTAATGATGCTGAAACTTCAGACCACAGAAATACATTACATTGTGATATATACATTTTTTTAAATACTTATATATATATATATAATAAAATATATTAACAAAAAATGTTTTAAATATGTATGAAAAGTTTATTTGCAAAATCAGAAGCATGTTTCTATTGTCTTTTCTGGTATTAGTTAACAATATATTTTAGTTATTTTGTACCTATTAAAATAACCCGACTATGGTTTGACTGAGGTTAACTGGAATGCACAATGAAAAACTTTTGGGTCGGGGGATTTTATTTATTTTATGTTTATTTATTAAAATGTAAGTTTTACATTTGTATTAAAAAATCTGTAGGCCTTTGTTATTCATGACGCAAAGTGGAGTTCCTGCAACCCCTTCAGCCGTGGTTTATTCACAGTACAGCACTGCCTCAAGTACCTTATTTCTTTCATAAATCAGCTACCACACAAAAATTATATGTACTGAAATATTACTTTTTTGAAGCGAGTTCATTAAAGGCAGAGAATAGCTTATAATCTTTTGCGTCATTTATTTATTAAACATGAAGCAGCACAACTATCTTAAACACTGATAATAATCAGAAGTGTTTCTTCATCATATTAGAATGATTTCTGAAGGATCGTGTGACACTGAAATTGTCAGGCTTTGTGTTTAGACTCTCTGTGTTTTGCTCATCATGTGTCCATCCATGCCCATATTTGGTCCTGTGTTTCCTGTCCTAGTTTAGTTGATTATGTTAATTAGCGTCCAGTCTGTTCCCCATGTGTCTTGAGTTCTGCCCTCGTCAGTGTCTGTATTTAGCTGCTTGTGTGTGTATATCCTATGTCGATCCTCAAGTGTCAAACCTCATGTTCTCTGTTTGTCAGTCGAAGCCTTTATTAAATATCTATTTGTCTACAAGATCCGTGCTTCGTGTGCTACCTGCTCTGCAGTCAGCGTGACAGAAATTAATGACATTTTCACATATATTTACATATTAATACTTATACACTCTCTTTCTATATATATATATATATATATATATAAATGGTCAAAAACAGAGTTATCTGTTTTACAAATAAACTCTCTCTCTCTCTCTCTCTCTCTCTCTCTCTCTTTATATATACAGTATATATGTAATAAAAATTGGACTGTGTTCTGGTGTAACGTAGCAAAATGTAAGGGGAAAAAAGGCATGAGAAAATCATCATTCGTAAAGTTCTAAAATGCACGAGAGGTTTATCTTCAATGTTACAGTTTGGTTTTTACGTTATTACGTAGGACGCATTCATATGCCAACCACCATGTCCACACAGATAGATACAGATACAGTACAGATGGACTGATACATTCTGCCAATAAAATAGCTCTCTTCTTTTTTCATCCCACCATTTTTGAGGCTGTTACAAACTAGGATCTCTATTAACTCCTGCTGCTGCACAATTCCCACGAACACCAGCGAGGCTACTGTAAGCCTCCGCTCCGAGACAAAGCGCTGGCTCTATGGAAACAGCAGGCGAGATGGATGCCTGTCAGCACAGCGCACACACGGTTCCCTCGGCTATTGTGTAATATCCTGGAGCGGGTCCTTCAGGGCCTATTGACCCCTGCAGACGCAGTAAATCTGAGCGCTGACAGGGCATCAGGGAGAGAGCTAGCAAAAATCTGTGTTTTAGAGGCCTGGATTATTCTGTTATTGTGCTACAAAGCTGTGTGAATGTCCGCGCCTCGCCATTTAGCCTGCCAAGAACCCCTCAGGGCTCTCGTTTAACCACTGCCATTTAGTCAGTGTCCAGTTGTTAACTCTAAAGGGGCTGAAATAGTTACGAGAATATAAAACTTGATGGTCCCCCTTAGAGAAGACAAAGGCCTGCGAGAAGCTCGTCCACCGCAGGATTAATGGCTCTGCGTTTCTCCTGCAATTTATATGACTATGGCTTTCTCTTTTTCTTAACAGAGATACTCACAAGCTGTCATAAAGAGGAGTCTCCTCGCTAGAGAGAGATCGCTCGTGAAGGAAAGAGCGTTTTTATACAACAAAGTCGTGACATTATGTTTAATGGGGTGAAGCAGGTGTTTACTGTGGTGCAGCTCTCTCTGTGCAAATTAAAAAGGAGCTCACGAAACATATGGGAAGGGGGTTTGGTTAGAGGCTGTCAACAGAGATTATGCTGCTTTTTGTCTGCACTGTTTTATAGTGGTTTGTCTGTATTTTTTTCCAGCATCTTGGGCAACGAACACAATACGGTTGACAGTACAGCATCTATGCTCTCCCAGCTGTCACTGGGGCGGCACCTTTTGAAAAGGTACGCTTTTTTTTACCAAAAGGGTCCATATTGGTGCCTTAATGGTACATATTAATACCTAAAGTTAGTTTCTGAAAGGTACAAAAGTGTCCCATTTGGAAAAGGAAAAGTGTACAAAGCTAACAGTTGCATTGTCAATTTCTTTATTTTATTATTCTTTAGTTATATTTGAAATGCAAGTATAGATGAATAATACGATTCTCAAAGACTGCATTACAGTACACGTTAAAGAATACTGTTTTGGAGTTTTAAATTAAGTTTTATGTATCACACACACATAAGACCATTTGAATTAAGATGCAATTTTGAGGCTAGAAAACTAACAACAACTTCTAAGGACCTTGTTGATCAGGCTAAAGAAGTGGTTATATTATATATTGAATCTAAAGTCAAATGTTATCACTGAAAACATTTGAGACTATTTTACCAGATTTAAAAGAATTCAATGTTGTAATTCTAGACGACTCTTTAAACTTGATTTTACGAAAATAATTATTCTCTTAACAAGATTCTTTAATGCTGTGCAGCATTGTAGGGAAAATATTCTCCACATGTTTTTTAAAATTGATTGATGAAATTAATACATACTGAGAAATGTGGTAAAAATGCAAATTATTCTGCATATTCTGCAAATTGCAATTTTATTTGCACATACACTGTTTCAAAGCAGCTTCACATGATGATTAAAATCAGTTAATCTTTCAAAATGCTTTATATTTTTGTGCCTTATATTCCTGATTAATAGATTTTTTGCTATGATACAAGCGATCATGCTGAGATTTCCTAAATAGAATATATCATCCTATACATGAGTTGCATGATTTTACATAAACAGCTTATGTTTGACTGTGAAAACAAGATTGAATGTTTTCCCACTTAAAAAGATATCAGGAATTATGTTACTTGACTTCATCCAACAAAAATACATTGGACAAACTTTTTAGTAACATTGCCATTAAGTTATGAAAACATTATTATATATGTTCAAATATACAGCTTTTTCAATATATTTTTCATTAGTTATGCAACATTGTATCATTGGAACATGCAGTTGTACGTTATAGGAATGGTCTCTGAATATATAACGTTCAGCCGAAATGTTTTAGAGAACAATGTTCCAAGAACAAGGTAGGCAACATGTAATTTTTTTAACATTTTGAGAACATCAAAGACTAGATAACTTTGAATGAACATTCTACTAAAATGTGTTCATAACTTTGAGAGAACCTTGTCAGAACATTAGCCACAGTTAGCTGGGATGTCTATTCTTAAGTTTATTGGAAATCTATAGGAATCTGTTGTGCATTAAAGGAATAATTCACCCCAAAATGGAAATTGTGTCATAATTTACTCACCCTCAATTAGTTCCAAATCTGCATGAATGTCTTTGCCCTGCCGAACACAAAAGAAGATATTTTTGCAACCAGGCTGTTTTGACAGAATTGTAATTTTTGGTTGAACTCTCATTTTGTGTTACTCTTTTGTTAGTAGCTTCGGGTAAAAGCGTCTGCTAAATGGATGTCCCGGCTGTTAAGAAAGTGTGAGATTAGTCACTTGTAAAGTATCAGGACTAGTAAAGAGTGTTTATGGGTAGGCGGAGCAGCAGTTAGCTGAGATCACAGGAGGGGTGGGCTCATGTTAATGGGTTTCTGTTGGCGAGGGGTTGTTGGTAGGGTTAATAGCTGGCAGTTCATGACCGCGGCACGGGACTCTTTCTCAAGGTTAACCAAACCCAGCCCAACGGCACGCCTCTGGGGTTTACGAGGCCCACGCCGCGGCGCTCGGCACGCTAAATAGCCCCTAATAATGACACCAATTACTGCATTCCGCTTAAACAAACGGCAGGCTACACAAACCTAATCACGCTCACATCTCATCGGCGCTAATGAGATAAAGACTCCAATTAATCCTGTGCTAATTGCTGTGGCTCATTTTCAGAAAGCATTCAGATGCGAGCGTGGTAATGAGAGGCAGACTGCGCTGAAGGCTGGAGGTGCGTCCCGTCGCCTGGAGCCGGATGGGCACAAATTACATTTATTACACAAATCACTGCACTGCTTACAGTTACGCTCATGCCGCAGCTGCCGCTCCACGAGCAAACAGTCTCAAGCACATCAGTGTTACTGCTGCAGATCCTGTGTGTGTCTATTTGTCTCTAGACATTAGATGTACACGTCACACAGAGAACTATTAGACACGTTTGAGAAACTATTAACTAAAAAAACTTCATTAGAAGTTGTGTTCTGTGCCCTTTATTCATTTATTTTAGAATTATATTAATTTCTTGGTACTTTACAATAAGGTTCATGAGTTAGTTAACAACATTAGTTAACATAAACTAAGAATGATCAATACTTCTACAGCCTTTATTAATCTTAATGTTAATTTTAGCATTTAGTAATGCATTATTAAAATTTTTAATTTTATTTTATTATTAAAAAAGTTTTGTGTTAACATTAGTTAATGCACTATGAACTAACATGAACACACAATGAACAACTGTATTTTTATTACCTATCATTAACAAAGATTAATAAAGAGGTTCTGTCATGTTATTTAAAACTTTAACTTTTGTAACACCTTATTGTAAAGTGTTACCAGTTTCATTTATTTGAGTTTTGCTTGTGTACATTACAATTGTATTCATTTGTTTGCTACTGCAGTTAAATAAATAATACATGTTTGATTTAATAATTTATGTAAATAAATAATAATAAAAAACTAAAGAAAACTGTTACTTTTTACCTCACTAATTAAAAAATCTAAATTCTGAGA
>JAUMHR010000099.1:480718-503265 GCA_032361145.1 Enteromius fasciolatus | reverse complement strand
CTATATATATATTTATTTTGATTTGTTTTGTTTTTTTGTTTTTTAGATATATAATATTTAATTTTTATGCTTTTCTTTCACGTAAAAAAAAAAAAAAAATAAATATATATATATATATATATATATATATATATTTAAATACCCTGGTAAAACCTCCTGCTTTATTTAAAAATCCAAAATGTCACAGTGGGTCATTTCGACCTATGAGAGTTTATGCACAACATCACTCTTCTATTTTTGGAAATTAAAGTTATCTATTCAGTGTTTATCTATTCTAGTAAAATATATATTAATTTTATAATAATGACATTCTGCACACTGCAATCAATGGATTTGATTATGAACTAGCAATTTTTATTGCACAAAATATGGCTGATTGTTCACTCATGGTGTGTGTGGTCTCTCCATCAGGCGAACGGTGGCTGGCAGGACCCCACCACCCCGTCCTCCATCACCTCCCCCACAGAAGGACCCGGAAGCGTTCACTCCGACACCTCCAACTGATCCTCACACACACACGGACTGTCTCCATCCCCGCACCGCATCATCAGGCGCCTTCATGCTACCTCTCAAACATCCCCCCGTCACAGACAGCAGGACCTTTAGACACATAGCTCTATACTGTACGTCCACCCTGCCTTCATCGTCACAACAAACATCACGTTATGTTTGAAGCATTTTTGCAATTTTACCATAGTGCCAAAGTACTTTTATACATCACTTTAGGATCTCGTTTTACATTATAATAGACTTGTGCTTGAATAAGCAGTTTGCACTGCGTCTGAGCTGAACTCGGTCTCCGTCTAATAACCTTTGCTTTGAATCTCTAGAAATGTTTGGTTTACGCGCATAAGAGAAAATTCTCATTTCCCTGCTTCAGTGCTGAGAGCCGATTAATCACATCCAGAATTAAAGTCTGTGTTTGCATAAAACACGTACTGTGTATATTATGTACATACAAATACAAACACATGCATGTATATATTTATTTATATATTGAACATATATAATAATATAAATATATAAATGTACGTGTGTGTATTTATGTATACATAATAAATAAGCACAGTACACATACATATATTATCCAAACAAAAACGTTTTTTATTTTGGATGCGATGAATGGTTTGACAGCACTAATCCAGAAGGTTATTAGCGTTCTCATTTTAATATGCATCACACTTCGATTTATCCTGATGAATTTTTGTCTGATATTAACGTACAGACACACGAATCCCTTTATATATCATCATCATCATCCTCATCATCAGCGCACATCAGAATGCAATAAAAGGCAATCAGAAGTGAACCAATCCCAAATGTGAAATGGCTTTGTTTTCCGGTTTCGTTCCACGTCAGCCTTCTCTCCGGGCCGACCTTGATACCAAAAACCACAGGCGTGTCCGCTCCTCCGCTCACATCGCATCCTTCATGCTGTAAATTGTGTCAAATGAAAACCAAAAATCCACTGGTGTTTCTGGAGAGGAAAGGAAAAGCTCACGACGACACACACCAATGCAGAAATCGGTTCGGATATATTTTTGATGCCCTCCTGTTGTGAATAGCCGATTCTCATTTCTGATTTCATATACGAGCGGCCATATATTTGATTTCTCGCAAGCATAATGTGAATGCGCGCTAGCTTCTATATGTAGATGTGCACCTTTACTCTTCTTTTGCTCTTTTCATAACAATGGCATCCACGTCTAAAACCATCGGGAAGCGCAGGCTCTGCTCAGTTGACTGAGAATGAGACATGTAGAGGTTTTGGAGCTCTAGATAGTTCGGCTCATAGTCTTTCTTTGGTTTGCCGTCTCAAATCCCACTGTATTCAGAAAAAGCCTCATATAATGACGCTTTTAGTTTGTTTGTTTGTTTGTTTTTTTGCATAAACAGCGGTTTGTAAAACATCAAATGTTTACTTTGTTGCATGTCTTTTGTTCTTTAAACTCCTGCAGTGTTTTTGAATGTTTCTTCTTCTTTTTTTATATCAAGCGCAGAGACATTCTCCTGTCAAGTTTTAACTTTTAAGATCTCTGCATATGTATAAAAGGAATAAAGTGGAACAGCAAACTATTGTCTTTTTGATTCCAACTCGTTTTTGTGAAGAAAAACTAACAAGGTGTAGGTTTTTTGGTCTCTTAATTTGTACTGGTAATGCATATTCTGAATAAATAGTTTCTTTTGTTGCAATATGTTTCTCTCTGGTGTCTGGTTTCATTCATGCATTCATATTCAATATATGTGCTGCTTATGAATGTTTTGAAATTGTGTGTGATTTTATTGTGTTTTTGTCATTTATGCTAAAAAATGTGAGTAACATTTGTAGAATTAAACATATATATATTTTAGTTTTAATTTGAGTTATTTTTAGTAATTACATTTTTAGTAATTACATTTTTTAGTTTATTAAATTTAAATGAGAATATATGGCCTTGGAATATTTTAAGTGTAGAATTATTTTTTATAGTTTTTTAGTTTTAATTAACTGAAATAACACTGAAAACATTAATATCATTTATATATATATATATATATATAGTCATTTTATGTGTAGTACATTAATTTTCTACAGCTTGAACTGGAAATACTGTGAAATATTTCTAATAACTTCTGTAAGAAGCATTAAAATTGGTTACAATAAGGTTCAGTTAACTCCATTAGTTAATGTTAATTTCAGCATTTACTGCATTATTAAATTCAGTCTGTTGGTTAACATTAGCTAATTAACACGAGCAAACTATGAATTACTTGCATTTTTTTATTAACTAACATTAACAAAAATTACTAAATGGTGTAATAAATGTATTGTTCATTGATCGTTCATATTAGTTATTACGTTAACTCATATTAACAAATGACACCTTATTGTAAAATGTTGAAGGAAAAGAAGCAATGGCATGTATTTTCCTCAGACGAACCTGGCTGATTTTGTGCTGATGTATGCAGAATGAGTTTTTTTTTCCCCCAGAGGTTGCAAATGTGACCAAAATATATGTTTAGTTGATGTTGACTGAATGCAAAATGTGTGAAGATTTTGAAATGCAGCTGAGAAACATTGTGCACACACTGAAGATCACGTTTAAAACCTATGTAAAGCACTCGTTCTTAAGAAACAATATATAGATATAATCCAGTTTGCATCTCCAGTTCAGTACTTGTTTAAATAGCCTAATATTAAAACTAAAATGCTCATTTTGTGAATTCTTTTCATGCACATTGTGCTCTAGGCTGTATTTTAGCCAAACACATATGTTGAGCACTATGAGTAACCTTTTCAAATGAAATGATAAAATGCCAAAACAATTCAAGTTTCAAGGACCAAATGGCAACGTTTTCCTGGGAATGACCCTCAGGTTTTCCTCCGGCGTGTGTGAGATGGTTAAACGCGCTGCTTCAGTCTGTTGTTTTCCTCCTGCACTTCATAAACACACGCGCTCTATCTCCTGCTTCAGGAGCGTCTCTCTCAAAGGTCAGCAGCCGAGGGACTGAAGTCTGGGAAACAAATGAAGGGGGGAAGATGAATGCAAAGCAACGCGCTGCTCGTTTATTGATGGCCACCATTTAGTGTATCTCTGTAGTCCATTTTTCACTCGCCAGGAGCGGGACCTTGTTCAGAAACTGAATTCAGAGCAGAACCTTTGAGTGAATCAGACAGCTTTAAAACAGGAACCAACATAAAATGGGTAAATACCATATATTTGAAAAAAGTGGCTTTCAAAAATATATTACATGCATAACATGTACGTAGCGAGGTTTTTTAATGGCCTTTACTTGAAATCATAATCATATAAATTATAGGCCTACCTAATGCATTAAACATGATCAGCATCCTATTTCATCTGTTATATTAACGCATTAATACAACCATGGGTAAGCCTAATGACCATTGCACAGATCAATTATACTATGAAAGGGTTTCTTCTGAATATTCACTCTCGAATTATGAGAAAAACACAACTGAAAGAAATATTATTTAATTTTTCTTTCAAACTCTCGTGTCATTATGTGTTTCCTTTCATTGAAACACTGATTAAACAAAACAAAAACATGATGTCAAAAAAAAATCAAAAGTGCAGGAACCAGTTTGACCCATATAGGCTACTGTAGGTAAACGAAAATAGGCCTTTACACATACAATCACACCATAAAATCATAATGCGACTCACAAAACGCACTTTGTCATTTAAATCAACATAAAGATGCCAGAAATGAAGTGTAGCCTATTTTTTCCAAAAGTTTTGAAGTGACACCCCTAAACCCATCTGCTGTAAATGGAGCATGAGGCAAAACAAACAGAATGAGGCTTTTCTGATGCGCTTGTCCTGTAAAAACAACATGCGCGTTCTGCATAATGCACGTGTGATGTAGCGTATCAATGCCAGTACAATGCACACGCATCGTCCTCATCCTCACGAGCTCGCCGCAGGGGCGGATGGGAAGGGGAACAGCTCTCAGGTCTACAGGGCAGGAATTAAAGCAGCGCTGCGCGGGGATTACGGAGCGGAGAGGGAGGAGGATGCGCCGCGCGTCTGTATCGAGCGTTCTGCGCCAGGGCTTTATTGTATTGACACGCCGGATGAGGCTCGCGGATCGCGCGTGGCTGCGGGGATATCAGCGCCATCAAAGCAGGAGCGTAAAGTTCCTCCCTAATGGCTCGCGTGAGCGGAGATAGAGAGTGAATAGAGATCAGGTTAGATGTCGGTGTTGATTTTCTGCTTAATTCGTAACAGTGTCCCGTTTGCGTCCGCCAGGCGCGTCTGATCACCAAAAAAAGAGCCTCGCGCTATTCGCTTGTTTGCGGATCAAAGCACAGAACGCGTCGACAATCGCGGAAACGCTGCCAGCTGAACTTTCGCGATGTGGGTGTTGGAAGTTAAACAGCGCTGCTTTGTGAGAAGCGCCTAAAGCGGCTCGTGTTAATGAATCAGACGCGCGTTTGCGCATCTTTGAAAACAGCGCCTCGAGACAAGGCAACAGCAAACTTATCTCTTTGAAACACAGATCTCCAAACAGAGCGCGCGAGCGAAGGGCGTGTGGGACGCGGATACAATCTCAATATCCTTCAAAGCCGATGGCAGATTGTCAAAGTCCTGCTCATCCAGACCTGTGTCTATTCTGTCTTTCTTGTCAAACAATTATCACTGTTTTGAAGGATTAAAAGTGCGTTTGGCAGAACAAAAAGGCTGTTTGATGCGCAGTTTTGCAGTTTTCTGACACATTCCGCCGCTTTGGAGGGTCAGGTTAAGTTGATTTGTTTGATAAGTTATTTAAGTGTGTGTTCTCGGGGTTACAGGGGTCAGTGTTTGTTGTTATTTCCGTCTCAGCTCACTGATGTGAGGGTTTTTTTCTGTGTGTAGATCTCGCGAGCTCTATGGTTCTCTGTAAACAGTGGAGTTTTCAGAAGAACTGTGTCTGAGACTCAAGGCAGGAGGCTGCTGTCACATTCAGTTCCTCTGTGAGGAAAACATCACCCAGCAGGCTGAACGCTGGGAAATGCCCTGCAATATGACAGCAAGACTCACGCTCCCAAATCTGTGAACTTCATTTTTAAATCACTGATGATAGAGACTTTCACTGACAAGCACAACAAACTAACCTTGAAAACATAATTAAAAGGTAACTGCATAACTTTCTATCTCGCAATTCACATTTTTTTGTAGTTGTAAGAAACTCTGAGAATTTTGAGCTTCTACAGAATTGTATTTTTACAATTTAAATCGCACAATTCTTCTCAAATCGTTATTATTATTATTTAGTGGCCATAATAAAAACATAAATAACAAATAATTTGTTTACATATCATTTTACTTATTTATTATTATTTTTTCCTATTTTTTAAACATTCTTAAGTGGTGTTTGCCCATATACAGTCTATGTATATATATATAGGCTATATATAACTTAACCTCACAGTACACTCTCAGAAATAAAAGTAGAAAAGCTGTCACTGGGGTGGTACATTTTCTAAAGTTACAGTTTTGTACCTATTAGGTTTAAATATGTACACTTTAAGTACTAATAATTACCTTTAAGGTATCAAAATGGATCCTTTAGGTACAAACATACCTTTTGTAAAGGTACCACCCCAGTGACAGCTTTTCTACTTTTATTTCTGAGAGTGTATCCGTGCCTCCTAGTTTCTCAGCGCTGGTTCTAAAAGCTTTTTTGTTTTTCCATTTTTTTCCGTAGGTTTAAAAAAAAAAACAATCTTTGTTGAAGCACTATAAGTGTCAGGGTTGTGCATCAAACACAAGGCAAAGACTCCAAACTTTAATATTACTCACGTGGATCATGAGACACATTAACACAACCAACATAGTAACATTGACGATCCACACACAGGACAGAATACAGAGTGCTTATAAACACTAGGAAAAATTCAGGACAGGTGAGGAGCACAGGTTGGACAGGTTAATCAATCAACTAAGCAAGAACAGGAACGGGACCATAAATGGACACACAGGAAATCATAAACTAAAGCAAAGACATAGAACTATAGACAAACCAAGATGTAACATAATACAGACAAATGGGTGACATTACGCCCCCCTCCGAAAGGCACTTCCTTGCGCCGTAACCGAACAAATACACCGTGAAGGAGGGGGGGCACCGAGTGACTCCAGGACGGCATCGTAGTCATCATAGCCCCGGGTCATGTGGGTATCCATGAGAAGGGCCAGAACCTGAGAAGCACTATTGCGGCCCGGGCTCAAGGGGGCGCTCTACAGGCACAAACTCAAGGGGGCACTCTTTAGGCGCAAACTCAAGGGCTGCAATCGGGATCGGCTCTCCTGGCTGTAATTCAGGGACTGGAAACGGGATCGGCTCTCCAGGCTGAGACTCTGGAACTGTGATCAGGATCGGCATTCCTGGCCATAAACTAAGGACTGGAATCAGAATCGGCTCTCCTGGCGGAGACTCTGGAACTGTGATCGGGATCGGCTCTCCTGATCGAGATCTGGGGGCTGGAATCGGAATCGGCACTCCCGGATGTAAACTAGGGATTGGAATCGGGATCGGCTCTCCTGGCTGAGATTCTGGAACTGTGATCGGGATCGGCACTCCTGATCGAGATCTGGGGGATGGAATCAGATCGGCACTCCTGGCCGTAATCTAGGGACTGGAATCGGAATCGGCACTCCTGGCCGAGACTCTGGAACTGTGATCAGGATCGGCACTCCCGGCCGTAATCTAAGGACTGAAATCAGGATCGGCTCTCCTGGCTGTAATTCAGGGACTGGAAACGGGATTGGCTCTCCAGGCCAAGACTCTGGAACTGTGATCAGGATCGGCATTCCTGGCCATAAACTAAGGACTGGAATCAGAATCGGCTCTCCTGGCCGAGACTCTGGAACTGTGATCGGGATCGGCTCTCCTGATCGAGATCTGGGGGCTGGAATCGGAATCGGCACTCCCGGATGTAAACTAGGGATTGGAATCGGGATCGGCTCTCCTGGCTGAGACTCTGGAACTGTGATCGGATCGGTACTCCTGATGGAGATCTGGCGGATGGAATCAGATCGGCACTCCTGGCCGTAATCTAGGGACTGGAATCAGAATCGACACTCCTGGCCAAGACTCTGGAACTGGATTAGGGATCGGCTATACCAGCTGAAACTCTGGAACTGGCCTCAGGAACGGCACTTCTGGCCGTAACTCTGGAACTGGACTCGGGAATGGCACTCCAGGTCATTACTCTGAAAGTGGACCGGGAAACTGTGGATCGGGATCCGTGGGGATTAGAGCTGGCATGCCGGTCCACAAATCTGGCTCTGGACCCAGATCACGCGGACTGGAATCCGCTGGGATCTGGATTCACCTTTGGGGAGCTGGCACTGAGTTGCCTCCATACAGTGCAGTCTTTTGGGGAGCTGGCACTGATTGAACTCCATATCGAGCAGGTTTCGGAAGCGGAATCCGCCGACGGGCAAGGCGCAAGGATGGCCTTCTGGCCGTTGCTCATGCGGAGCAGGAAAAGGAGTCAGTCTGTTTAGGAGGCGATGAATTTACTCGGGGGGTGATCATCCTCTTCAGTCTGGTTTGGTGGATCGTTCTGTCAGGGTTGTGCATCAAACACAAGGCAAAGACTCCAACGTGGTGGTTCAAACTGCACTTTAATATTACTCACGTAGATCATGAGACACATTAACACAATCAACATAGTAACATTGACGATCCACACACAGAACAGAATACAGAGGGCTAATACAAAGGTATTAGACTATGTGTTTAATAGCTAGCTTTAGTGAGGAAAGAGCTATAATCCCATGATGCATTGCGAATGGCATTAATCAAATTAAAAAACATGGAGAAGAAATGGCACATAAAGGCCAGACCAAATAATGCCTGTTCACCTCAGTCTCTGTGTGTCAGTACTATAAATGTGCAGTTTATATATAAATGTATTTATGCCAACAGCATTAAATAGTCTATAAGTGTAAAGATGCCTAAATGCCACTCAAAAGCACTTCGGTGCCACTGCCACCTTCACAGTGTAGTTTTAACAGTTTTATTTTTAGTTGTGCAATTTAAACTGCTCCCGTTCTCACACTACAAACATTTCTTTTAGCTAATTATTTTACATACATAACTGCTTCAAAAGTTGCATTTTCAGTATTTAATTTAAAACAAAATGTCCAAGCATCATCTGTTTATATTCACCATTAGTTTTAAGTGCATTGGTGTGATGGTAATACTGAAATGCAGAGGTGTTCTGCATGATTGCTAGGGTGTTATGAGTGGTTGCTAGCCGCGTGTTCACAGCAGTCAAATGAGTGCACAGCTCTAGTCTCTATTGCTCATCTGGGACCTTCTCTCCATTCCAGGTAAATTACTATATACAATGTATGGCAATTGTCTCTCTCTCTCCTGCTATACATCCACCATTAACACAAACATTTATACGGATGAACCGGGGTTTAAATCCAGATCCCTGTTGCCTTTAACAGTTCATCTTGTGTTTCTGGCCAAATGATTCCACTGAAGTTAATTTGAGCACTTGAAATGATCAAAAAAATTTCAATACATAATATAAATTAAGATGTTCTATACTATGGAAGGCCATGGGGACCAGAAGTGCAAACGACAGAAGGTTCATTCTTGCGTCAACTATGCCTCTATCTACATCCATCACGTCTTCTGACATCAAGTCTCCTAATAATGACACTGTCCATTTCAAACAACCAAAATAAAAGATTTAGCAGTTGCTATGCATGCTATCGCAAACTGCTATATTTTGACTTTTTTTGTTATTCCATGTTTAATAGTAAATATTTGCAGAAGCGGTGAGAAAAAAACGGTCGAATCAGTTCATTCTCAGCAGTTATTTCCTCTAATGTATTCATTAACACCCACAGAACACAAAAGGGAAGTGGAATTTTATACCTAATTTATGTGCACATCTAGGGATGTGATTAAATTTAGGAATCCTCTGAGAAGGTTCGTGTATCACCCGCTGATGCTCCTGATGTGCTAATTGGCACAAAGAACTCAAAAGGGTCCCAAACCGCTTTCATTTTCACTTGCAGATTTAGCATTAAACACCCGCGCTGTGTGAGGTGATGCTGAAGGTGTGTGATGTCGAGGGATCAGCGCTGATGCTGTCAGTCAGTGAGGCTCAAAGAAAAAGCGCATGATGATCCAGCAAGCTGATTGGCACCCTGTCGTCATTTTTTATTATTGAGGCTCTGAACAGTTAACGCTCAACTGCAATTCATGAACTGAAAAACAGCAAGAAAGAATTAAAAAAAAAAAAAAAGTGCACAATTGTCAATAACTCTTAAAATGTCTTGAGAAACTTTAAATATTGAAATTATGAAATTTGTGCATTTAAACAACAACAAAAACTTTGGTAACATTATAAAAAGTCTTTACTGTCACTTTTAATCAATTCATTGCTTCCTTGATGAATTATGGAGGTAGTTATATACAAAAGTAGTAGTTATACCACTTTAGAATGGCAGTGTACTTAGCCCTCCGACACACATTTAATACAAAGCCAACATTGCCATCTAGTGACTGAACCAGACCACTCTACGTTGTAGCAGTGCACTGCAGTGTCTCTATTGTGTTTCTCAGTACTTCATTTAAATTGACTTTTTTGATATCCTGAAATCTGATGTGACAAAATGAAAATGTGTAACACACAATTTCAACAAATTAGTTTATTGAAAATGCACAAAACAAATGAGCTTCTTTGCTTCATTTTCCAAACGTTTCACCAAATGCAGCATTTATTAACAAAATTCATCGGTTGTAAGGATGCATGGATGCAGACTTGATGTTAGTCTTGATGTTGCTGGGCATTTTACCTGTTAAAATAGAACGCATAGAATTAAACCATCGCATTAGCTTGATAAATGGTGATTCTGTGCATTCATTTGTTCATTAAATGTGGTACCAGGTTGTCCAGGCTGCTGCTGGGTGACCTGTCCTCCCATGCCGGCCTGATGACCCGTGGCTCCAGCGATTGTGACCTGCTGTAGAGTGGGACCTGTTGACATCATCTGCTGTCCAGGGTGGCCAGGAGGGACGGGTCCAGGTGGCCTGCATTTCGAGAGTCCCTTTCCGAACCCCACTGCTGCCACCAGAGCGTTCGTGTCGGCAGGATTGAAGGACGGCTTGTTTTGTCTCAAAGCTGAAGAGAAGCACCCATTCAACATCAATGACTTTACACACACGACAAACCAGCAAATATAAACTAGGAGGTTCAATTACCTGATGTATCCGAGTCTCTGTCGTCACGAGGATTATTCAGCTTTTCCAAAAGACTCGAGCAAAGTTTATTTAGTGTTTGGATCTGTTTCTAAAAAGATAACAGAATTCAACAACGACCCTTTCTACAGTTCACACTTCAAATATATTTACAGCAGGACTACAGCAATCCTTGGGTGGTCTTCTGTTATTAAACAAAAAAAAGTGTAGGGTTTTAAATAATTTTTAATTATTTTATTGGAATGATGACTTTAACAGTATTTGCAATATGAACACTAAATAAAAAAACATTTGGGACATTTTTACAACAGGCTAAATGGTCTTAAAAAACTGTTAAGTTGATTTTCATGATCAAAACTGAAGGTGAGAAATAAGTATAATTTAGAAATAAACCAAAATAAAATTCAGTAATTGTGTATTGAAATACTCTTATAAGCAACAACTAGGGAATACACAGTCCTCTCTCATATATGTATGTGTGCATTCATACATATATATTATATTCATTTCCCACTACGTAATAATAATAATAATAATAAAAAAGTATATGCATTTTATGTATAAGTTACATAAAACTAGTTATTACATGTAAATTTTGTTTAGTACCATATAATACGTTATAAAAAATAAAGAATACATATTTAATGTATGCGTAATACACAATTTCATTAAGAAGCAATGTTTACTCTTATATTTATTCAATCTGTTTAAAACAACAACAATCGGAAGAGTATACCACTGTCTTCTGAAAACAAGGATTTGATTTAGGCCTTGCTAGAAGGTGCTGCTTTGTTAAGTCAGATAAAGAAGGTAATCGTGTTAGTTTACCTGAGCGAATTCAGGTCCGATCCGCGCCGCTTCAGCGCTCAGGTGTTTCTCCTGTTCCTCCACCTCAGGGTCAGGTTTGGTCCTGAGATGATCCGGCACGATCTCATGGCTGAACACAGGCACCCGCTGCTCTGTTAGTTTCTGTAACAGAAAAAAAGCATCTTAAGAAGCCAGTTAAGCTGTAATAAGCAGAGTGACTTGGTGAATACACTCACCACCAGGTCTTCATCTCGATCAGGAGACAGCAGCAGGGGGATGATGACCTGGGACCTGTAGGATGGGGTCTTCTCGTTTTTTAACACTTTGTTGATGGTGTTCAGCTGCCCAGACAGAAGGGCGAAATTATCCAGCACTGAGGGCCTGAATTCAAAACATCCGCGTCAATATAGTGACTGATCCACTGTGAGTTTTTCAGAAATGGTCTGCAGCTCTCACTCACCATGTGAGTCTGTCATGCTCGTTTTCCAGTTTCAAGATGAAACTCTGCAGGGAACCTTTCAGATGAGCCACGCGAGAGAGCAGAGACTCCAGAGACGCCTCCAGCTGCTTCTCCTCCCGCTGCTATCGAAATAAAACACAAACACACCACCCTTCAGCTCTTCTATGACTCAATAAATAAAATAATAAATGTTTTTTACTGCAGTGTATAACTTAGCCCGACAGTTAGCATGGCAGCATTCTACACACAGGCAAAATCAACCGCAAAAACGGTCTATTTTCGCAAACTGCATGCGTGCTCGCGTCGTTAATTGTAAATGGTTTTTAGAAATGTGAAACAGCTGTAAAAAATAAACTTCAACTTAACTACTTAACAATTTACCTGCATTTCAAAGCTACTGTCCAAACGCCACAATAAAGCGGAAGTAAACAAACACTTGCAGCAGCAAAAAGAGTCCGGCTGTGAAACGTGCCCGAGAGAACGGTTCCTAAAATGTTTAATGTATAGTTTTAAATAGAATCGCCACATAATTTTGAGAAACGTATTGTAGTTTGTTTGTTAGAATTTAATTATCAGGAAAAAAAACGTAGACTAAGACTACTTTTTATATTTCCTGTTGATCTGCTGTGCAAAGATGACGTTTAAAATACTTACCACATGGAACTAAACAGTGTTTAGGAATTCGACATTTTTTATTACAAATAAATACATTTGAAATTCAGCTATTCTCTCAAAATGTAACTTTTAATAAGTTAGACTTACATAAAAAATTATTATATTATAATGAATGTGAACACGCAAGTTTCTCTGCGTATTCATAAATGTGCGTGAGGGCTTTTATTTTGAATTCGTGAACGGGAAGTGAAGCAGCTGCAGTCAGATGAACTGCAGTTTACAGATATTGACATAAACCCTTTAAAACTCGCTCAAAACCAACCTGCCAGTAATGAGAAGCACGGCATGGCAGACAGACAGGACAATGAGGTACACTAAACTCTTGTTTGGACCGAGTTTGTTTGTTTTATTCAGTTCCTTCGGAATTGTTTACTGCTTAAGTAACAGCAAATAAACAGAGCAACAGCAAAAACATTGATTTTTAGGAACAACGTGAGACTTTTATTCTGTTATTCTTGCACCGAATGCCTTTTTCTAACCTGTTAACTAAATAAGTGACATTTGGGAGAGGTTTTAGGCGGAGGTTGGAAGTAAATCAGTTTAATGCAGTTCTGTCATGTGTCTGCAGCCCCTCCCTCAGACTACTCAACAAAAACAACAACATGCTTTTCATACACTGCATTAAAAATACGTGTGGACCCAATGCATGTAGCTAAATCTATGTACTACCTTTTACTTGTTTCTGGAGGGATAAATAAGAATTCAACAGCACTTTCAGATGGTGAATGCAAGTAGCTAGAGCCACTAAAACCATAACCAGAGAGGAACTGAATATAATGGAATATGTTAGTTGTTAGATGACACCCCCAGTATCAATTTAGATGCAAATGCAAACAAACTTGAATTTATACACATGTACAATACTCTCTTTATTTAGCCTGTGTATGTGTAAACATGTAAAAGGACCTTTATGTGTTATTATCTTATATGTGAGACTGAAGTTATATGGTGAACATACACTTTACAGCATTACTACAACACATTTAACATCATACGGAATAATGTTGTGCATGTATCTGTCATAAAGTATTTTATATCTCATTTCAAGAACCAAAAAACAGCTTTTAATCCAGGAATTCGCTCTTACATTGACATGCACATGATTGTTCTGATGTTAAAAGCTGTTTGCTGGGTGTTTTCTGGTGCTTTTCTCTTTGAAGGTGGATGAGGCCGAGCAGGTGTACCTGCTGATGAAGGAGGAGTACAGGATATCACGCAATGTGCGTCTTTCCTGGTTCCTCAGCCGGCTCAATCAGGTCGTTCGGCCCAGTCCTCTGTCTGCGCTGGTGAGAGAGACCAAGTTTGGTTTGATTCCATGATTGACTATTGCAATGACAATGAGTGGGAATATCTAAAGAAAAGGGTGATTTTATGCAGATGAGGTATTGTCCAAAAGTTTAAGGTTGGCAGGTCTTTAAACAAAGCCTCTTCTGAGCATCAAGGCTGCATTTATTTGATCTAAAATACAGTAATATTGTGAAATATTTTTTACGGGTTAAAATAACTTTGTGAATATATTGTAACATTATTTTTTTTTTCTGTAGCTCAGCATCATTAATCCAGTCTTCAGTGTCACATGACCCTTCAGAAATAATTTTAATATGCTGATTTGCTGCTTAAGAAATTATTTAATTATTATTATTATTTTTTTTTTTGTGGAAAGTAGAAAGTTACTATGAGTGTTTTATATGCATTTAATTTAATGCATTCTTGCTGAATAAAAATATTAGTTTATTTAAAAAAAATAAATAAATCTTACTGATCTCAGTTAAATGGTAATGCACATTTATTTTAATGTCAGAAACTGAGATTGCATGAAATAAAACAAATATTTTATAGAATATATTTTTGTTGTCACTCCTGTTAATTGTACAAGCAGGCATGAGTAATATGTAATAATCCTTAAACATCCAAATGACAGAAAATTAATAATCCTTTAATATATTCTTTCTTTGTTTAATTATCTTATATAGGTGTCTTCCTTCTTTAGCTCGAAGGCCTGTACTGGGACAACAGCAATTCTGTTGTTCAGTTTTTGTGCTGAATCACATCAGTCAGATCAAATCAGATCTTGGTGGATCACATGACACTGTAACCCATCATATCCCGTGAGAATCTCTCTGTATCTGTGTGTTTCCATCAGCTGAAGTCAGAGAACGAGCTGGATGTTTTGAGCGTCCTCCCGAAAGGATGGCAGCCCGATTCTCCTTCCTCGACCTGCCCGTGTCTGCTGGTTCCCTCCACACGAGTCACTTTCCTGGCACGCAGGTACCGCTTCATCATCGAGCTGGACCTGAGCCCGTCCACCGGGATCGTGGTAAGAGACTGTCATCATCATCATCGCACTAACTGACTTGTTTTGGTAACACTTTATGTGGTTGCACCTGGTAAAACTACATGGGTTATTACCTAGTTATTATAATTCCCGTAATAAACAGGTAGTATGTACATGAAGAACAGGACTGTAAAATAAAGTGCTACCCTTTATTTTAAGGTGTTCTTGTTACATGTTACATGTACTGTATCAGAATAACAATTAATGATGCATAATTACATGCAAGTAACCCTAACCATTTAGTAAGTAGTTAATTAATTTGTCTAAATACTGAAGTGTATAATTACTCTGTTACAAGGACACCTTCAAATAAAGAGCAGATATTTGAAATATGTTTATTAATTTTCAGACATTACAGACATAACCTAAAATCAAAGAAGAGAACAAGACAGAAATAGAAGTTATTTTTATGGCTCATGACTACAATAAATCAATCTGTGAAAGAAATGAAATGAGGAGTGATATAATCGTACAAACAATGTTTAAACAAGCCCTCTAATAAGAATAAAAGATATATTTAAACTAGTGCTATCAGAGGATTAATCGTGATAAATTGTGTCCAAAATACAGATTTTTTTGTTTATTATGTATATATGAATTATATACATATATTTATTATGTGTATATGAATACAGTATATATTTAGTAAATATTTACGTTTATACATGATATATTCTTATATTTTAATATAATATATATAATATATATAAATATAAAATTTTAATAATAATATATTTAATGCATAAACATACACATTTTTTTTCAACAAAAAACTTTTATCATGAATGTGATTAACCACGATTAATTGTTTGACAGCACTGATTTAAACCTATATATATATATGTATATGTATGTATATATGTCAAAAATGAATCTCACTCTCTATGAAATATGACGTCTTTGCTATAAGAAGCACACCTAAGTGATTTAGTGATATATATATATTTGTAGCCCTTGTTGTAAATGGAATAAACTCTTTGAAGAGTCAAAGTCCTATGCTGTCTGTTTTCAGGATGACAGCACAGGAGAGATGATCTTTGATGAAGTCTTCCACGCTCTGTCTCGGTGCTTGATTGGTTTGGCAAAACCCTTTAAAATCCCAGGAACTGATCACGTGTTCCAGCCAGAGATCTTCATCACTATCCTGGCATATTCCTCCATCATTGGCCTTAGTTCTCATCAGGTCTGGATCTTAGGTCTTTGTGAGTCTCTAACTGTGCGTTAGCTCTCCGTTTTGTTTTTTCTGACCATGACTCTGCCCGTCAGGTGTTGGTTCAGGGCTGTCAGCTGGACTGTATGGATTTGGAGCAGTTCTTGCATCAGATCTATCAGCAGCTGAGAGCCGTGGAGAGCAGCATCGCTGACATCCTCCAGCAGCAGCACAATCAGGCAAGAGCAGCTTGAGCTTTTTATACTCGCAGTAAATCAATACCCAGAAAGACGCCACATTGCAATGCAGTACAGTGATTAACGGGATAGTTCACCTAATTATGAAAATTCTGGCATCATTCTCCACTTGTTCCAAACCTGTATGAGTTTCTTCTTTTAAAAAAAAGTTTCTATTTTGAAGAATAAATGAAGTTCGTAAAGGTTTGAAACAACTTAATGATGAGTAAATGATGACAGCATTTTATCATGGTTCAGAAAATTAACTACTCAACCATGATAAAATCACTGCAGTGCACAGCCACTAGAGGAGAGCAACAGCAAAAGACACCAATGTTTAGTGATACTGTGCAATAATTCATAAAACTTGTCATAAATTGTTGCTCAGTTAATGTTCATAGGTTATTATAATTTGTTATTCTGTTTAGCCATATACTGCTGTTTAAACTTTGTTTTTTTTTTTAAATAAATCAATCAGCAAAAATGTATTAAATCGACAGTAAAACCATTTATGATGTTTTAATAAAATATTTCTATTAAAATGCATTCTATTAAATTATATATAAAAAAAAAAAAAAGTTTAATAAATTATAAAAATATTTCAAAGAAGCACAACTGTTTTCAACATTATCATCAGACAGATATTTCAACATCATAATCAGAAATGTTTCTCGAGCATCAAATAATCCTATTAGAATGATTTCTGAAGGATCATGTGACTCTGAAGACTGGTGTAATGATGCTGGAAATTCAGCTGCATGTGCCAGAAATAAATTAGATTTGTAATATTTATGTGTATATATAATATTCTAGATTGTAATTACTGCTTTTCCTGTAGTGAAAACGTGTCTGTATGTTTGCTTGTTCTTCAGTTCAGTGGATCTGTCTATCAGTCCTTCTCTAACGATGCGGTGGAGGAAGTGTCTCAGAGGAAGCCAGGGGTTTCCATGGTGACGGCTGATGTGGGGCTGGTCAGTATGGTCAGGCAGGGGATCCTCGCTCTGCAGCTCCTGCCTCCGAACTCTGGTGCTGGTAAGTGCATCCTTTGTCCAACTGAATGAAGAAATACAGTGAGCATTTACAAACCGTTTACAAACTAATACACGTTTTTAAATTCTATGGATTTATTTGATCAAAATAAAGGAAAAAACTGTAATAATGTAGAATATAATTTAAATGTAAAATAATGAGTTTCTATTTTAATAAACTGCAAAATATAATTTATTCCTGTGATATCAAAGCTGCATTTTCATTAGCCATCCTTCAGAAATCATTATCATATGCTGATGTATTATCAGTGCTGGAAATTGTTTTGCTGCATAATATATATATATATATATATATATAATTTATTTATTTATTTTTATTTTCATTTTTTATGAAAATACAGCCTTGATGAGCATAAGAGACTTATCACATTACAAGTTTATCCCAAATGTACTTGAGTGGTAGTGTAAATTATTAAATTAATTATTTAAATTAGAAATGCTTTTAGAAGAGCTAGTTTTACTACATTAAACATTTACAGTGTTATTGGCTTTAACATGTAGCTGAAAGCTTCCTGTCTAAGTTGGCGTTATAGTAAGTGCAGAGATGATTGTAAATAAAGTGCTTCTGTAGTTAGTAGTCTTGTGTTGGCTTGCAGGTATTATAATCATCACAGATGGAGTGACGAGTGTTCCTGATGTCGCTGTGTGTGAAACACTACTGAACCAGCTCAGAAGTGGAACCATTGCCTGCTCGTTTGTCCAGGTGCTGCCACAAATATATTACAAACAATACTATTTACATTTTTAATTGTGAATGTTTAAAAAAAATAAATGTTCCGCATTATTTGATGAATAGAAGGTTCAGAAGAATAGAAATCTTTTGTAATATTATAAATGAATAAAACTATTAATTTCTTTTAAAATAGATCTTCTGAATTATATTGTAAATGCAGTGTGTTTGTAACAGGTCTGTTATAAGCATTTATTTGTATGTTGATGTGCTTCTCTCAGGTGGGCGGGGCTTACTCCTACGACTGTAGTTTTGGCTACATCCCCAATGTGGAGCTGATGAAGTTCATCTCCATGGCAACCTTTGGCTCCTATCTGTCCACGTGTCCAGAGTCCGACTCGACAGTTGATGAGATGAACGCTTACCACCGCGCCTTCCTCTACTACTCCTTCCTGAGGACTAGCGAGTCCATGAACCCAGAGTACTACTGCAGTGAGTTAGTCCAAGCAGAGGAACCAGAGCTGTAGAGAACCAGCAACATCATACATACTAACCACAAACAAACACCGTAATCACTCTCATTTTTAACACTAGGCTAATTGTTTTAGAATTTCAAACTATTCATGGTTTGCTTGTAAATTTAAATCTTTATTCTAATTCTATTCTTAAACTTTGTCAAACTTTTAGACTTGTCATTTACTAGTTCCTGAAAACAGCAAAAACGAATTAACACTAGCTTTGTTTAATATACAGTTAAAAAACTTTAAACTAAGCTAAATTCAGCTTAATTTTAATTTATCTGTAACTTAAGCCGAATTTAAAAAGCTTGCTCTGTTCTTTCAATATTTTTTCCTGTTATTTATGATATCATTTAATAATTCCTTGCTACATGTACTAAGTTAAGCTAATTGAGGCTTACAGCACTTGCAGATCATTGCTCTTTTATTGAAATGGCTTTGGATAAAAGTGTCTGCTAAATGAGTAATGTAAATGTATAATAAAATAGCCTCTTAATTTCATATTTTGTAATGCAATATCATTCAGTTAAATGACCAGTGTTTTAGTTTTGTTTATACTTTTGTAGTACGTATTCACATTTTGAATTGGCTTCTATTTTATTTTCAGTATTGTTTTCATATTTGATGTGTTTTATTCTTGTTCCTGGATAGCTTAAATATTTAATTTTACTTATAGTTGTAGTAATTCAAATTAAACACTTTTTTCAGTTAATTGCCAAGGCTATATATATATATAGCTACTTTTCATTTACTAAAATAATTATTAACAGTTTTAGTTAACAGTAACAGCACAGAGTATGACAAACGTGTCCAAATACTTTACTTGAGATTAATAACTGTGGATGCCTGAAACATGGATTACACAGGTGCTTTTTTTTCATGAGATCTGAGAAACATAGAGAAGGATGGAAAGTACTCCGAGATGTTTGAGTCATGGAAAATATCAGGAAATGTCATTGTTCACTTAAAACACTGGGTTAATTCAGCACACATAATCAGTATCCGAGCTCTCGGCTCTCCGTATATTAGCCCTGTCTGTGCACTTTCACTTCTGCCTGTCAAGTTTAGTTCGTATGACATTGAGGCAATTTTATAAAAGCTCATGAGGTTTGGTCAAAAGTTACTTCATATTTCATATGATTCTCATTTGAAGTTGCGAAATTGTTTATGAAATGAAGCATCTGACTGCAGGGAACCGCAACTGATTTTACTTTCACTTACAATGGGATTTGGTTGGATATATAAAATGACCATATAACATTTTTTATATTATAGTTTATTAGTAAAACGCACATTAATTTCTTATTTTTCATGACCATATTTTAGATCACCTACACTATATCTAAACTTGACAACTACCTTATTAATAATTAATAAGCACCAAATTAGGAGTTTATTGAGTCAAAGTTTGTAGTTAATAGTTGTTTTATAGTAGGTGTTGGTCCTTAAAATAAAGTGTGACCGTATACATATTTATTTGTATGAATTTATTATTAGGATTTATGTGATGCAAACATCGCTGTAACTGCTGATCTGTGTGTTACTAGTTTCCCAGCACAGGCTCTTTAATGAGCACCTGGTGTCAGCGAGTGGAAACCCTGCTTTAGTGATGCGCAGGAAGAAACACACGGAGAAGGAAGTGCATGCTGACTTAATCAGTGTCCTGTCCATCAGACTGAGAGAGGGATACAGCATCCGGGAGATCAACATCACTAAAGGTACAAATATCATGCATCTAATGCAACCATAAAATACACTGCCCTCCAGAAAACATCCAAGGAAAGTGGGGTTTTGCTGATATCATCCACTTACCAGGGGTGTTTCCAAACGTTTGGAGAGCAGTGCAGCTATTTGATATTTCGAAACAATCATGTCTCTTTATAAGGAGGAAGTCAGCTGGAGGTGAAGCTGGTCCTCCTCTGGAAGCATAACATGCGTGTCGAGTACCTTGCCGTGGCGTCCTGGCCCCTGAATCCAGTCAAACGCACCACCTGGGTGGAGGTGACCATAGAGGGCAGCTACGACATCCTCCATGACATCAGCTGCACCATGAGGAAACCAATCACAAGCCCCTACCGGACGTCTGTCATCCGCCGCTTCTGGAACACTCTGCAGAGGTCCTACTGATGCTTTAGGTCTTTTTGAGATACTTTTAGTTTGATGACGTAGAGTAATGCTGTGTATCGCTTCTTCTCAACAGCATAAATCAGACAGACCAGATGTTGGTGCACCTGCAGTCTTTTAATTCCATCCCAGAACACTACACCATCCCCGAAAGCACAAAAAATGGGGTTCCTCTGTTTTACATCCCACCTGGATCCACCACGCCGGTGAGAATTGGCACAAAACTAAAAAAGTCCAAAAGTTTGGGGTCAGCGTGAATGTGCTTTTTTTTTTCTTTTTTTTTTACCAAGGATGCGTGAAATTGATCAAAAGTGACAGCAAACATTGAAAATAATCAGAAATGTTTATTAAGCAGCAAATCAGCATATTATAAGAATGATTTCTGACAGATCACATGACTCTTAGAGTTATGATGCTGAAAAGTCAGAAATAAATTACATTTCACAACATATTGACATAGAAAACATTGAATTATAATGATATTTAAAAAAATATATTATTATTATTTTTTTTTTAATTTAAAAAATATTTAAAAATCATACTGAGCGCAAACGGTGGGGAAAAAAGCATTTCTTAAATTACATAAACAGTAGTATAGTACACAAAGCTTCATATTTTCGTTGTGTTTTGGTGATATTAACAATCCTGTTCTCTATCAGGTCCTCTCCCTCCAACACAGTGGCTCTAAAGACTCCAGCCAATCACAGTTTGCCTCCTACTGGAAGCCCATCCTGTCCATGGACGCTAACTTCTGGCAGCGTTGGCTGCACATGCATCGCATTGCTATCATTCTGGAGCATGACATGTGAGTGAACACGGCCTAGATTGGACAGCGGCCGATTACACCCCAGTCCTGCTAGTGTTAGGGAAGTTATTTAAAAAATGTAATCTGAGTTGGTATGAAAATAATGTCAGTGTGTCAAATTGTGAGGAAAAGATGTCAGATTACCCTCTATATTTTTAATTTACTAGTAGAAATGGGCTTCTGTAGTGCTCTTTAAATCCCAAAGGCTGTTAGTTTTCCTGACTCTGTGTTGCTTCACGTCTCTCTGGTCAGCCCGGTCCCGAAGCACGTGCACAACGCTGGCAGTAACGGTCGCTTCAGCACCATCCAGTGCCGTATCTCTCACTCGGCGCTCACCTCGCTGCTCAGGGACTGGAGCAGTTTCGTTCTGGTGGAGGGATACTCATACATCAAACTTATTTTCAGGTGCATATGTTCTTCAGTTGCTATATTACAGAGCAGTGTTTTAACAAGCATTATAGTTTGAATGATTTTTACACTTCATAATTATTTATTTTTTATCTAATACATTCTGACATTTCAGTTGACATTTTGAGTTATTTTATATTTATATATTTATATTTTTTAAACTATTAGATTTTTTTTAATTAATTTATTAATATTTTGAATGAACTCTTGTCTTTATATTTAATTATTATTTTTAATATTTTCTTTTATGCTTTGGTAATTTTTAAGGTATTTCTATATAGCTTTAATTGTTATTTTATTAGGGCTTTAAGACTTCAGTTTTAGTAATTTTTATACTTAACATTTATTTCTTTTAGTTGCCAAGGCAATATTTCTAATTTCATTTTTTTTTTTCATATATTATGTTTTTTTGTTTATATTTTAGATTTTATTATGTACGTGGCAGCATGTCATCCCAGGGTTATTACAGTAAATTAAAATTAAAACTAAAACTATAAAAATTGTTATATTTCCAGTACTTCAAATAAAACTAGATAGTAAAGTTTGGAGGCAAACTTTAAGTTGGCTTGAAAAAGCCTAGCTAGAAAGTTTAAA
>JAUMHR010000099.1:427784-453562 GCA_032361145.1 Enteromius fasciolatus | reverse complement strand
GCATTTTTATGCTTTACTGCAGTCAAAAAATAGCATACAGCACCTTTTAAGATGGGTTTTTAGAAGTGGTAGAGTTCAGCTTCTTGAATTTGTTGTTAATGGTGCAATTATTTGTTGAAAAAGCAGCAAGACCAAGGACAAATGTTGAAACCAACACTCCAACAATTAAACAAAAAACAAATACAATAGCAGAGAATGCAATTTCGAATGAGTCGCATGTAAACAGCTGACAATTCTGCCTTCCTTTTAATTTTGTAGAACCAATGTTCCATAAATCATCCCATAGCAACTCATTCTTTGCTATGCTTTGCTCATTTTACAATAATAATAGGAAAATTAGAGGACAGAGTAAAATGGAGATGCGCAATATGCTGTAGAGATCCTTAATTGGTAGAATCTGAAAGAAAACATGAATTTCAAAAGAAGCAAAGAAAATGATAATGTATATTAACATGCATCGTAGTGACTAAAACATGTTACACCATAAAGTGTAGCTATTTTGTTTTATTATTAATAATTATTTCTTTTTAATATTGTTATTTTTTTGGCAAATATTGCATAAAAGGCCCACGCATTACATTTGGGTGAAAAAAGGAAAGAATCCAAATTCAGGAATGCATTATCTGAATTACTTTTTTCAATTAGCTGGTAAAGTAGTGCATTACTTTTACATTTACACTGTTACTTTGTTTTAAATAAGTAAGGCAAGTTATGGACTGACATCTCTCCTGTCCCTGCTTTTAGAGAAACTGGGAGTGAGGTGCAGAAGAGGCCTATTAATTTCACTTTTGGTGTTAATGGTTGCCAAAAAAACATTTGTTTGTTAACAACAAAAACAAGCAAACAAGTAACACAAAATCATAATGCATTATTTTAAAAAATACTTTCTCCAGCACTGTATATATGTTTGTATATAGATTTCTTATGCCATTTTAAACAGTAAATTCAATTGTGCATCCAGATTTTAGTTTGAGGGTGTATGTTGCACATGCAGCAGATATTTAGATAAACAATGACACGGGATTCAGTTTTAATTCATCTTAATATTCTCCAACATCACCTGCAGTATCAGCAGCATCTGACAGGAGGCGCTGTTGCTCTGCATTCATCCTGCTCTTATCAGGACCATGACTCATTTCTTCTGTAAATGTGTTACTTCACACCCAAAGTGTAGCCAGGGAAATCTTTTCCAGTTTTATCGGTTTGTTTTTAAATGCATATTTATAATTGCTTGGGACTTTTCTGGGTTTAGCGAGCAGCTCTGAGGGATTTCAGCACCTGCTCGGGAGACTTCATTTATAAAGCTAAAGATGGCTTGCAACCTGTGAAATATTGTACTTCCATACTGTGTCATATTTTAAGATAAGTGAGATATGATGCTCTGTGATGGGCAGGTCCAGAGATCACCGATGAATTGGTGAAGGTTTTGAGGAAGCGCCTGGACGAGGCCACGCTGGACATTATTACGGTCATGCTGGTCAGGAACTGCAAACTGACGCCTGCAGATGTGGAGGTGATCTCTCTTTCTATTTTAAGGCCATCTTTTGTCTGTGACAGACTTTGTCGCAGGGTTAAGTACAGATTAAGCAGACGAATTATATTTACCCACCCAGTGCAGAGACTGACATTTGTGACCCTGGACCACAAAACCTGTCATTTCTTTAAAATCAAGATGTATGGATAATTTAGCATTGATATTTGGCCTGTTAGGATAGGGCAATATTTGCGTTTTAAATTTGTGTTTTAAGTCTTCTGTGTTAAATCTGGTGCCTTTTTTAAAATACTTTGCTTTGAAATACTTTTGAATAAAAGCTTGTAATGTTGTGATTCATCTCAGAGTGAGTTGGTTTAGAAGTCTTTATTGAAGTTTTTTTGAAATATCACTGAAACACATCCAGAAGCAAAGCATCTGAAGGTTTGGTGTCTGTTTTTCTCATTTTTCTTCTGTGGGCGGTCAGCGGGTGTGTCGTCTGAGATTAATTAATGGATGGGTAATAGCCTGTGGAGATGAGTTTTGGTTATCACACGTGTTTTTTTCCTCTTCCCCTCAGTTCATTCAGCCTCCCGGCTCTCCGGCGACAGAGGTGATAGAGTTCTGTCTGCCGCAGTACTGTGTGCCCTGGATCCAGGCGGTGGCTCACTACCTCCGTCAGAACCTCCTCATCTTCCTCCACATCCCCAAATACACTGACAGCAACATGGAGCACCACTTTAAGGTATCGTCTGACCCATTGACACAGACAGATCCCCCACTTTCTCTGTGCTTTTTATTCATAGAGATGTTTAAATCAGAGAAGCTCTGTTATAGGTTCATAATAAAAATCTAGACAAATTTAGAATTGCAGAATTACAAATAAACACCAAAACATATATATGTTATTTATTTTGAGACACACGTTGCACAAGGGTTATAATGAAAACAGTAAAAATTCAGCTTTTCAAGTCAAACGTATTTTTGTCTTGATCACCTTTTCGAATCATTTTAAAATGGTCTGATGAAATCCATCACTCCAAACATAATGGTGATTATGTAAATATTCAGAAAATAAAACAAATTGGTTTGCAATAAGCCATTTATATTTCCATGTGAGTGTGAAGCGAAGCGCCACGCAGCAGGGCTCTGCAAATGCGTTTATACTTTCATGCTCTCTGAGTGCGCTTCGGTTTAACAGGTCACTGAGAGTTCATTTAAAGAGCTCCCATAATGCACTACTGTGCCAGGAGGACAGACAAAAACACACACTTCATTGCATGTTTGTAGTCACTTAAAGCGCCTTTTTTTTGGAAGCCGAAATATAGTGCACAGTCATCATAGTGGTTTCTTGAATAATAGCAAACAGGTCATTATATTTAGTATTTAGAGACTAGCATACAGTATATCAGTATTTAACTTTTATCTCAACCTTACCAGTATCAATGAAACATTTTTATATTGTACATTTCAACTTGAAATTAGAGTAATTATGAAGATATATAATAAATACTTATTCTTTGTTTCTCCTTCTTGATAGCATTACTTCCATTTGAGCAGCGAGCTGCCCGATCATGACATCTACCTGTACAATAAACCTGGAGGCCAGGGCACAGGAGGCAAAGGTAAAGAGACTCTATTCTCCTAACTCAGCAGAAAAACAGCATCTTCATCTCTTGTTTTCTGAGGTTTGATTTGCATCTCACTGTGACTCATTTACGGACTCCTAAATCTCCATCCTGAGCTCTCCTGAATTATACACGCTTTGCTTGTTTACTTTGCAGAAATGATTTAGTGAGTTTTATTTCTTTCTTCAGTCAGTATGTTGGTCGTTTCTCTCCACCTTGCTAGATCTGCTGACTAGTCAGTGATGTTTTACACTGATTAAAAAACGGAGCAGATTTCTGTCTGACCCAAACACGCATCTGCTGTTACACTTTTACAATCTTATTCATGGCTTTACTCATGTATGTTTTTTAAGTAATTGTTGCTGGATGTAATAGGTAGTTATAAGTGTAGGTAGTTATAAGAGTAATAAGCAGTGGTTGAAGGTAGGAGATAAAAAAATATTACGGACACAAATGTTGATCAAAACATTTTTATGAATAAATATTTGAAGATCTAGTCATGACCAGTCCGGTGACGGCGCTAAGGCTATAGCCCCATCAGAAACTTGTTTAGCCCCTTTCGATATCACTCTTTTTAATACTATAAAAAATGAACATTAAAAAGGGCCTAATATGTGGCTTATAAACATTGATATTATGGCGAAGAGGTCAAGCATCTCAAGCGACCAATGTGCAAACTTTGCGCAAGATGGTGAACATCGATGTCAGAGAAAGTGAAAGTAAGAAGCTGACGGCTAACGCTGCATTAACTGCGCGTATTCTCTCTGAGACGTTTTAACCAGAGGTCATTCTACTTTAACATTTTCTGAAAGCTGTTTTAAATTATTTCCTGAACATGTAGTCCTGTAGCGTCACATTTAAATCTCTACTACTAAAAGAAAGAGAGATAATAAATAAAAGTGTAGCCTACACAAAATATTACTACATACTGTATTTGTTATTTTATTCATTTTGTCAAAGAGTCCTGAATTTGTATCTTAAGACTTAAAAGTGTACAAAAAAAATATTTTTTATTTATTGAGCATTACCACACGATACAAAAATATTTGTAACAACATTCAGCGAGTAAGCTTATCCTCACGCACGAGGACAATAATTTAATGTATTTTGTTTATAAAAGTACTGTAATCTAGTAATATAGGCCTAAAATGTATGTAATGTAACAGGCCTACCTTAATTGGAAATGTTAAATAAATGTCTTTAGTATATTATTAATAACAGCAGCATATGAGAAGTTTAATACTACAGAAAAAAGTTTAAAAAAAAAAGGGCCTTTTTCGAAGCTGCTCTATATTAAAAAAAATGATAGCAAAATTTTAGTTCATTACTTTCTCTAAATTTAATAATTTTTTTTAGCACTTCCTCTGAACTGTTAAGCCTTGAACTGTTTTCTGTAGGAGGGTTTAGTGAGTTAAAGTTGTTGTGTGTTTGGAAACGATATTGTAATTCGAAGTGATTTTGGTCTGGAGAAAAAAATAAATGCACTTTATATACAGTATATATCTATATATATATATATATATATATATATAATATATTCTTATTGAACTTTGATAACTAGGAGGATAATGATCATCTTCATTGAAATTCAAAAAAATCACTAAGGGCAAGGTCCCAAATCTGTATATCATTATACAAGAGTCAAATAATGGCTCAAGATCACTCATCAGTTCATCTTTTTTCCAAAATTGTGAAGAAGAAAAAATATATATATTCATATCAGAATTGTCAGAATCAGAGTTTGAAGTTTGTGCATAAAAGAAAATGTCTTTCAAAATATCATGTACAGCAACCTGACATTTTACAATTGATTTGTCATTTATCCTCTTTAACATTCAGTATTTTACGTGGTTCCCTGATCATTCAGATTCAATTTCAGTGAACAAAAAAAAAGCATTGTCTCTTGTGTTATGTATTAGGTACGTTATCATCTCTGACAGACAGCACACTGAAACTGCTCAGGCCAGCGTTTTCGGCTACTTCTTAGAAAGCAATGACATCAAGTACATCAAGTAGTGTGAGTTATTCAGGAATTGTACCCTGGTCCTCCGCTGGCTTGTCGTACAAATACTGCTGTGTATTGTGCATGTGATTTATTTTTTTTCTTTCTATGTTGTTATATTAAAATAATGTAGATATGAAAATGGATTGATAGCATGTCAACAATCATTTATTTCTTAGCAGCAAGCAATCAGTGAAGTGATTTATGCCCATGTGTGTGTTCTGTTGAAGTTTTTAGTTGTAATATTTCATCTGACAGCCAGTCTGAAGTTTTTGACGGACACACAACCGGAGAACTATGTTTGAGCTGGGTAGTTATAAAACATGCTGGAGATTTTCTAAATGCTTTTTTCATAATTCATTACATTTTTTTAATGGGATAAAGTTTATTTTGTGGCTGTTACTCTTAGACTGACACATCTGGTTTGTTAAATTGTTACGTTCAGCTGTTGCAAATTCAACTTTTGAAAATCCTAGTAAATAATAGTAAAAGAAATGTTAACATTACAGTTTAAATATGGACTTTAAAGCTGTAATTTGATTTTAATTCGGTTCTGAAATCTGCATTCGACTCCTTTAGGTTTTGTAACACTCCTTTGGGTGCATGTGGAGTTTATAAATATACAGTACAAGTGAGAGTTTTGTCGGTATTTTAAGAGCTGCGGAGGGGAAGCTTCAGGTCTGTCTCATTAATGTGAAGGGTCTTTAACAAGCCTCTTAGGGTCCTAATATGACTTGATCCCAAACTGCAGAGAGATAATTGTCAGGTGGAGACAGTGCAGGTAGTAGCAGCTCAGGCCTGGAGCCACAGGGTTCCTCTTCTCCGCTTTTCCTGACCACTAATGAAGTGACAGTCCACCCAAATGCCTGCCAGAGCCGCTCCTGAAGATCTCCTAATGCACCTGCTATTAAAAGAAACATTACAGGATGCTCTCCACCATTACTGCTCATGCACTTCATCAGAATGTAAATAAAGGGCTTTGTGGCTCCTGGAATGGTCTCTTTGCGGGTTCATTGATGCAGGATGACAGTAATATCAGTTCCTGTGAGGTCGCAGCAGCTCCTCCGGGGTTTTGAAAGGCAGCCAGTTGGCAGGACTTCAGTGAGATGTTCAATATCATCAGTATGAAATGGGTCTGAGTTTCCCACAAATGTCCTGGTATGACTCAAAACAACACTGTTACTGTTATTAATATTTACGTTTTAATGAGCTTTTATTTGTATTCACCTTTACATTTTACTTTAGTTTTTAATAATTTTGTTTTATTTATTTATAGTATTTCTATTTAGGTATATCATTTTTTTTATTTTAATACTTTTTCATTTGTTAGTTTCCAAGGCCACTTTCATTTAAGGTTGTAACGAGACTTTAACATTTAATTGCCTCTTTGTTTCAGTTAAAGGAAATGTTTTAGGTTTAGTTAACAGTAAAAACACTGCCATTCATTTAAATTTACATTTTCCTTCCATTTTCATGGTCTTTGTCTCTCTCATCTCTCTCAGCAGTGTTGGAGAAGATACTGTAACTCACATTTACAAATTGTTAGATGACTGTGAAGCTTATTTTTTTATCATGCATTTAAACCACAATTCTACGGAGCCCCTAAAGGGACATTTGCAATGTTTCACGTGCTCACAAAAAAACTTTTTTGTAAGCTCACAAGTTAGTTTCCGGTAATAAATAATAAATGCATAAATTCTGCCGTCATGTGCATGAATTATCCTAATTTAGATCTACTTTGGCCTTCAATTACGAAAACATTGTTTCTGTTCTTACATTCCAATGTAGAAAAATCACCATTGAACAGCTATAGAGCAGCTTTTTCACCTGAACAATACATCATCAACGTCTCGGCACTGTACATCTGCACATAACTTCTCAAAAATGTTCATCTGTAAAATAGCACATTTTTGCAATAGCACAATAGCACACTCTTTCTATTTTCTCTATATTTTGTACAACATTTGCAACATTCATAATTATATTCTATCTAGGCTATATATTTTTTTTTACCAAGTAGTTTTGTTTTTCATTTATTGTCCATTTATTAACATTATTCTATTACCTTAAATTATATGCATGTTTTACATTCTCCACTGAATTTCTTGTGTGTTTGTGTGTGTTCTTGTGTGAGAAGCGATTTGTAGCAGCAGTATGAAAGCTCAAATTTTGGATTTTGATATGGCAATAGGCTATATACTGTATGTATGTACAGTATATATATATATATATATATATATATTGTGAAACGAGTCCAAACCAGTGAAATATAATTTCTAAATCCGTGGAAAAAAAACGATCGCGCTGACTGATATTTGCAAAGCGCATGCATAAAGAAGCCCTTTCACTTAGGCTACAAATTACATTGCTCAATATGTCTTGGCAAGATTCACATAGTCATAATCTGTTATTTCTTACATGAACGTTTAGTTAAATGGTTAGGGGAAAATCTGATGTGTAACATTATATTTGATCCATGCCTTAGGCTACAGTAGTTCTTAAATCTGTCTCAGTGTTAATCATAGGCTACATTTAAAAGAAAAGACACTTGCTGCTCCCGATTAAATTACTGTTTATTTGCATCTTTTTATGATTTTAATAACCAGCAGCATTAATTGCTACAGTAAGTTGAATGTTTATTGATTGATTGATTTATTATTTTATTAATATGAACCAACATGAACAAACATTTGCTCACATGAATTGTGCTTCTGTGTGTGATTTTAAATAATTTTGCTCACCAATGGTTGATCATTGAGTTGGAGTTCATGATGTGTCACTCATCATTTCTGTCTGTGGGTGTTTGTTGTGCCTCAGGTACAATGTCGGACCTTGTTCAGAATCTCTTCCCAACCTCTCAGTTTCAAGGTATAAGAGCCTTCACCTGCTTCACTGTTGCGCTGTGTGTCCTGTGGCGCCTCCACTGGCTGAGTGTGGTACTGCATGGTCACGTGATCACAGCTTAAAGGAACAGTTCACCCAAAAATGAAAGCTCTGTCATTATTAAAGGTCCCGATATACTTCAAACAAAGTCCTTTTTCGTTCTTTGTTTAAAGGCAAAAAGAATTTGGAAAAGGCTGAGTGACTTGTTTCCGAACATTCAGGGTGTCGATTAAAGTAAACATGACTCGCGACTCTCACACTTAGCCTATAAGTTTGATAAAAACAAATGTTTATTTATTGTATACCTTTTTAATTAAGTTCTTCGATTTCATTTTAAGGATGTCAAACGGGCCTTTACTCACCCTAACTCACCTTTGTTCTTCTCAGGAGCACAAAGAACATTCTAACGTTGGGGTGTGCGATTTATATCGTCATTTTTGTTTTATTGGTGTGCAATTTTACATTATCGAGTATTTTGCAAAAACATTCAAAACGCCTCTACAAGAGTGCGCGTGTGCATTACGTGAAGTCTAGATTAGTGCATGTGCGTATTTAGTGTTTTTTCACTGCATAATTCAGTCTAATAAAATGCCTGTAAATTGATTACAAATTCAAGACATTCTTCCTAAGACATTTGTTTCTCCTAAAATGACCATAATTACAAATATACGGTGGCCAAGAGAGCTCAACGCGCTGCAAACAGAAAAAAACACATGCAAATTCTCACAACGCAACCAAACACAGGGAAGCTTTACACACACACGAACGCACTGCAAACAGCACGGACCACAACGGAAATGTTTCAGGAGTTTTCATGTCTTCAACCCATCGCGTTTCTGTTTGGTTGCGTTGCGAGAATTTGTAGCGCCTGTGTTGTAAAACTGATAAAGATGTTTTCTTAATGTGTTGTCGTTTTTTTCTGTTTGCATGCATTTTCGTAAGTTGCAGCGTGTTGAGCTCTCTCAGCCACCGTACAAATATGATATTGAATTTTTACAACAGTTCATTAAACAAGAAGTTAATTAAGAGGCTTCCTTTAGACACAATATTTCCTGTAGAATACCGACCAGTACAACAAAACGACAGCAGTCCACGCTAGTCGTTAAGATACAAGCACAATAACACACTCAGCAAAATATGGTCTAATTATCGTTATCACTAAAATCACAGAAAATATGAAGATATTATTTTTTGTCAATATTGCACACGGGATCTCTGAGGAGAACTTTCCAAATAAACGAACTGAAATGGCTCCCAAAATAATAATAATAATAAAAAGACTCACAGGAAGGAAGTTGACCTCATTACAAGCCCTTGGAAGTTAACTTTTTTTTTTGTAAGGATCTGATGGAAATTGAATCTGATATTTTTAATTACAGATTGTTCTGCATCATTATGTAGGTGAATGCAAACAAGAAAATGACTTTACTTTAATGTGTTTTGATCGGGTGAACTGTTGCTTTACGCTAGCTGCCCAAATACCTTAATGTTGAAAGCTTCTGACACTCATTTTTGCAGCCAGTCCATGTGAAGCTTACTGAGCTAAGGATTATCGTGCAAACAATTACCACAACTGGCATCTTGTGGTACAATTTGCAGAATGTGCTATTACGTTAATTAAGTATCAATCAATATAGAAGTTTGAGACAATAGGGCCTGGAAGTTCCTATAGAGCTCATTGTTTGTTGTTCCCACACGTTTTCAAATGCTAAAGAAAACGGGGTTGAATGCATTCATTCATTTCAATTTCATTTCTCTGGCAGTTTTGTTGTACATTTCTGGGTTTCTCAGCAGTGGAAGTAGTCATATTTGGTTTATCATGAAGAGCAGTGAATGGGAGATTATTCCAAATATATATTTTTGCATTCCCATTTGCACAAAAACTAAACTTCATTATAAGGTTTTCATGATTTCAATAAAAGGAAAAAATGGAGACAGAGCAGAAGGAAGATTGAGGTCAAATTTACCGTCCCTCACATAGACGCTGCGTTACAAAAACCCTTGCATTTTTTGTAATTAGAATTTGAGGCAAAAATAATAAAATAAAGAGAATAAATGTACATAATTTTAAAAAATACAAATATGAAATGCTTGATAAACAAGTCATCTGAAAAAAGGTCTATGTTGAGTTATATAACTTTTAATGACAAATCAAATCAGGAGCATGTAGAAATAAACAGAAGCTGCATTAATAATTGAGATGCTCTTACTGAAACTAAAGGTGACTCACAAAATATTTTCTTGTGAAATTGCATGCTTTGTCTAAAGTATATTCTCTTTTCTGAACAGTTCTCATTGCAACGGACAATCACTGTTCTTTGTTAGAATCAGATTGTCTTTATTCAGGCACTTCAGAATGTAAAATCATCTCATTCACCCTCTCTACGGCTGACCGCTGTCATTATAAGTCAGGAAGTGACTTCCTTGATCACTCTATCTTTCTGACAGAAGCCCCAGAGTCCAGCTGAGACTGAAGGGCCCTTGTCTCTGTCCTCTTGCGGTCTTTCTGGAGCGCAGGGGTCATGCCATGCCGCATCACACCTCATCAAGCGCTCTTAAAAGATCACCGCAAATGGAGTTCATAGATGAGAGGCCATGATGCTGAGAAGCCGCTCATTGATTGGCACCGCTCCTAAAACAACACGTGCTTGCCTTGCATTATGAATCTCAGTCTGACACATTTCAAAAACACCACGATGCAAGAAATTGAGCTTGGTTGGATAGAAGCGTTTAAGCTCATGTACTGATGTTTCTGACTGAACACACACTTTCATGCACGCGTCTATATTAATGCAAAATGCTTAGCATGTAAGAGCGCAGATGCACATTTATCTCAAGTGGTTGTGTGGGGTGCATTAGTATCTGAAATCTAGTACACACACACACTTATACATCGATCACGCCTCAAACCGCTGACGGCGTACGCTAATACAAGCAGCTGGATAAATCCCTGCTCGCGCTCCACTGTTTGCTGCTAATGCCTTTTAATGCGACCGCCGCTCTGTTTGCGATGCTTTTTTATAGCCACAACCACTGGAGCGAAGGCGCCATCGATCTCTGAGAATCTAATGATGGAAATCTCTCTCTTTCTGCGCTTATCAGAGCCGCGGCTTCCCAAGGCCTCCTGGATTCACGCTGTAAACCGCATAACCGAGTCAATACAACAGCATAAAAACCCATTTAAAGGATTTATGAGAGTTTGTACTCAAGTAGAGGCATTGTTTTCTGAAATATGGTTGTGTTTAGATAATTTAAGGCTACATATGGCTGTTTCTTCAAGTGTGGGAATGCTCAGCCTTGTGGACTTTCAGAAAATACATTCTCTTAAAGCAAACACATAAAAGTGTGGGTTAAAAATGCATTTTTATATTAGGTTTGTTTTTTATGTTCTTTAGTCCCTTTTTAATATTTCTATTTTTAATATTAATATTGCTTTTTTCAGTTTTTGCATCCTTTATTTATTTATTCATTATTTAATTGTTTTATTTTTATTTTGTCTTTCATCTTTTGTTTATTCTTATTAGTTAATTTTTTTCTTTAAATAAAAAAAAAAAAATAAAAATAGGTGTTTGTTGCTGCAAATCTCTCTTAGTGTCAACTGCCTAAATAAATTTTATTTTGCATATTAATAATGTCCAACAGTGTATGTATTCAGTATGTATATGTATATGTCATTTTTGTCTAGTCTTTGTTTTTGCGAATCATAATCATTTCAACGAATATATCATTTTCGCCACATCTCAAATGTTGTATTGTGCTTTATAATATTATATATAGTGGAAATGAAATTTTTTGAATAGAATCAGTCGGTATTTTCATAGCTATATTTTATAGTGTCATAAATAAACGCATTTTTTAATGATATTTTTATACTTTTTGCACAGACTACGGCTTAATTAGAAATTGCAAAAATATCCTTCATAGATATTTAATTTGATTTCTTGTCAATTTAGTATCTTCTTGTTAAAGACAGCATTGTTTTTGTAAACATTAAATGCGTTTTTGTGCAAAAAAAAAGAGTTTTTAAACAATAAAAATTTAAATGGTTTATTTTTCTTATCTTAATTTCAAGAATATATTTTTAATGATGGGTTTTCATATTTTTATGGTTAAAAGGCTGTGTTCATGTGAAGGATAATCGGATCTGTACACAAAATCCATTTTAAAAGAAGCTAAATAATTTATAAAGATGTTAAATACATAAATCACATATTTAATGTTACCTTTACATCAAAGAAAAAATCTGTTACTTTAAATAAAATGATTATAGTTTCAGAAATGTACGTATGATTGAAAGGCTGTGTCGAGGGTAAACAAGTGAAAAGAATGAAGATAAGTTTGAATGTCTCAAAACAAATTTAAAGTGACCTTCATTTTTAAAAATATTTCCTTTTAATAAAATCAACCCCTTGAGCACAGAAGTGGCTTTGTTTGAAGAGACGGTTGAGCATGCAGCTCTAGCTGAATGTATTGCTTTCATGTGAGTTTGCATCATTCATGCGGTTCTGTCGAGCTGCTTAGATGTGTTCTCCGTCTCTCCTCTAACCCAGTTAGCGCTCTGCTCTCTCTAGGTATCGCCTGCATTGTGCTATCGTTCGTGGACGCTAAAGGCTGCGCTCTGCAGGTTCTGGCTCAGGACGGCAGCGGCCCGGCTCTCAGAGGTGACGTCTCCAGTATCTCTCTCCAGCCGGACCAGTTTGAGGCCTTGACCACTGTGCTCAAAGTGGACTCTGACAGCCAGAGCTCAGGTCGGGATGCTTTAGTGAACATGCACACTGTAAAAAATGAGAAGTTGACTAAAACACTTGTTGATGTAATTAATTTTTTTCTGTAATTATTGGAAGCTGTTTGTTATATGATGCATGAGTTTTACAAGCTCTTTGGTGCCAAAAGAAGATCTTTAAAATGTCAAAGACTAAAGTCCCAAAACCAAAGAGATATTCTTTATTACAGTTATGACTTATCCACATCCCCCTAAAACAGATTGTTTGACCTCACAAAGTGGGGGGCGTGTTTTCATAACAAGAAGGCGGGGCTAAGAAGGCTAACACAGTTCCACAACAGTTCACATTACGTTTTTTTCATGTTTTTAGCATTCAACCAAAATAGGGACATGTTTAAATGTATGGAACACTTAGTGGCCAAGCTCTGTATTCTATTAAAATTTCCACCCTATTAATTTCCCATTCCACAGTCTATACAAACCTAACAGGGTGGACAAGATTTCTACAGATGAACATAATGTTTAGAACCATGTCAGTTATGTTTTGTTTTTCCATCGGATAATAATATAATATAATATAGGCTATGTTATGGAGAATGTTTACCCGATGAAAAAAGGCAGAGTGGAATTTTAAGAGAGGGACAAGCAGGAGAATATTTCAAAAACTATGAGTGATTAGGTGACATTTACCTCCATTTGTACAGTTCAATTTTAGCTGAAAAAAAAAAAATAATACAATTTCACTGAGATCATTTTCAAGAAGAAAGATTGTTTATTTTGGAAGGTGAGGAAATACATAGTAACAGGGTGGAAAATGAGTTTAGGGACATGGTAAATGAAGAAAATTGTAGAAACATAAATACACTTTCATATGATTTATATTTATGAGTAGATGAAGTTTAGCACTGAAGTTTAGATGCAGTTTTTATCATTTCATGGTTTATATTTCTAGCGGAAGTTGATTATTTTGCACTGTGGACATAGTAATATTGAACACATATATCAATTAAAAGGTTTGTAAAAAAATAAAATAAAATAAAAAATAATAATATATTTTTTGTTATCTCTGTTTAAGTGATAAATTAGACCTGATATATATCGATTTCTTATAAATATTTGACTATTTTAGAGCAAATATGAGTATGTAAATCATAGAGACCGAAAAGTCACTGTGTAACAGGAATGACCCATGAGAGACTCGAAAGGTTTTGTAAACTGGAGAATGTGACGTTGCATTTTTTACAGTGCAGTGTTTACAGTAGTGGTGTGGGCCGTCTCTGTGCAGGTACAGCTGTGTGTGTGCGCTTCGACGTGTGGGAGCAGGGTAACATCAGCCCGCTGCAGCTGACCGACCGGCTCCGGGCGGCTCTACGTCATGCCCTCTGTGACGTTCTCATGGAGATGCGTGTGCTGCCCAATCCGCTGTGTCTGGACACCTTCTGCCTTCCTGCAGCCGCCCGTGACGAGACCACAGGTGAGAACTACTGTTATGGTGTGTTATGGAGATTTTTTTTTTTAATTATTATTATTTTTGTTTTTATATGTTGTCAGTTGTCCAGTGGAACAAGATGGAGTTGTTAAAGTTAACTAAAACTAAAAATAAGATATAATCTATAATTATCTTTTGTCGTAAACTTTATGTACTGAAATATCTAAAACTAAAACTGAAATTATAAAAATGTCTGAAGACTACAGTATATGCACATAGATATTAAAAAATTACATAAAATCACAAAAACAGCAATATTACTAAAAATTTTAATAGAAAACCAAATTTAAAAGCTGATTTAAAATATTAATAGAAACTATAATCTTGATTAATACTTTAATAATATCTCCATACTATCTCAATAATACTATAATAATAATATCTCAATAATATAAAATAACACAAACATGACAAAATATATCTGATTGAAATCGTGTTTCTCATATTTAATTAAAAAACATTTTTAAATATTTTAAATACTTTTTACGTTATTATTTTTAGGGTTCAGTAAGATTTTTTTTAATCATTAATTGCATTCAGCAAGGATGCCTTACGTTAATCTAAAGTGACAGTGAAGACATTTATTATATTACAGAAGATTCGTTTCAAATAAATGCTGTTCTTTTACTTTTTTATTCATCTCAAAAAAATGTGAAGCAGCACAGCTGTGTTCAGCAATAATAATAATCAAAACTGTTTGTTTAGAATGATTTCTCAAGGATCATGTGACACTAAGAATTGAAGGAATGATGCTGAAAATTCAGCTTGGAGCACAGAAATAAATTACTTTTTACAATACATTCACATAGAAAACAGCCATTTCAAATTGCAATAATATTCTAGAATTGTACTGTTTTTGTTGTATTGTAAGAGGTTTTGTGTGTTGTGTGTCTGCAGTTGCTCTGAGTCTCCTGCAGTCTGACTGTAAGGAGGTGAAGGAGATGAAGGAGAGCACTCGGAGGCCCAGTGGAGCTCATGGACTCAGGAGCAGCCCGTCTCCCATCATCCTGAGCTCAGCGCCCAGCTCTACCCCAACCACTGGAGCCAGCACGCCCGAGTCCACCACACCCACCGGAAAAACCACCCGCCGCAGCTTCTGGGAAATACTGGTGTGTGTGCGCTCACTCAGCATGTGCAGTCTCCATTAACAGCAAATTACTCTCATTAATTATGACTGTCAACGCCTCCAAAATTGCATTGATGGTCAGCATGATGCGGTTGATCTGGACTCAGTGAAGCGTAAACACTGGAGAATGATCAGGCTTTATGTTCGCTGGTCTGCTGCCAGTCATCTGTCTTATAGTGTGTGTGTGTGTGTGTGTGTGTGTGTGTGTATTAGAGTAAACCAGAAACTTCTGAGCTTGGCAGTCCGAAGACAACAGATGACATTGTACCAGAGCGTGCTGAGGACAGTCGTGTGAACCGAAGGAGACACAAGACCGAGAGCGTCAAACAGCAGTGGAACCACGAGAAGGCCATGGCAGTCGAGCAAGAGCAGGCCCAGAGGTACACACATACACACAGAGAGCTGTTTCTCAGGGTTGTATCTGTGAAATCACATTTTCACAAACCTTCCATGCAACCAGAGAGAAACTTGAGAACAAGAGGTTTAAACATTTACAACACTGTTTTATTGTGTCTTCTTTCTTCTGTGCTTTCAAACTGAAACACACTTCCATTGTGCCAAATACCTCACTTTTCATTATTGTGCTGATCAGATGGTATCAGAATAATCAGATTTCCAAATGATTTTGGGCCAGCTCTTCCTGGCAGTCTCTCAGATGTCGATTTGGATGTAATTAAATTACCACCCAGCCTTTGTGTTTGTCAGAACACAGCAGATAATGCGGTTGTGGGCAGTGGAAGAACAATAACGTTTCTGACAATAGGTTTACAGACGTAAATGCTGAAGTGACCTCAAGCACTCATGTTAAACAGGCCTATAGTCATGTATTGACTCATGGGAATGGTGTGTGTGTGTGTGTGTGTGTGTGTGTTGTAGGAGACGTGCAGTCCAGCTGGAGGAAGGCGATACAGGCACTCTTCAACCTGTTTACCAGACCACGTACCTGCCCTGGGTCACCTTCATGAACAGACTGGGTGAGTCGCCTCAACCGTCTGCCTCTTTATGCTGATTTATATATTTTTTGTAAAAAATGTACAAACAAATACTAAATTAGAAGGCATTAAACAAATTGGTATTTATTAGGATATATATATATATATATATATATATATATATATATTCTCAATTAATTAAAAAAAACCTAAAAATATAGCTAAATAACACAATAAAACACAATAGAAACATGATAACATAATTAAAAAAACATGATTTAAAAAATTATAAGTTAATTGAATTTTAATTTAATTTCAAAATCTTTCAGAAAAAGTACAAGCAGTATAAATACCAGTTAATTTTTTTTTAACCAAGTCATTTAGTACGAATGTGCACAATTTGTAATGAATTTTCTTATGAAAAAGATCCCAGAGCTTGTGTTACTTTTCAGCAGTCTTAAAACTTGGAAAGAAATAATTAAAGAGGCACAATAATACCATTTAAAGTGATTAGACAGGCAGAAAAGTCTTCTCGTGAAATACTCAATTCTTCTCTCTCGCAGGTTGTCCATCCATCCAGCACTGTTCAGCTGAAGTCTCGCATCATTTCCTCCTGCCCTCCATCCTCACAGAGACTGTTAATCTGGTCGGCTCGCTGGCTGGTGATACAGGGGTCAAAGTGTTCGAGAGGACCAGGTATATACTGTTCAACACAAAATCAGATCTTTCTGTCTCTTCAGTTTATGCTTAGAACCGATGAATTACCTGTGTGTGTCTCTAGCTGTCCTCAGGGAGACATCTATGTCCCGCTGTCAATCATCCAGCACATCAGCCAATCACCTGGCACCACCAGGAGCTTCATTCTAGTTGGTCGCAACTTCAGCCAATGGCACTGCAGTACAGAACAAGGTACCTCCAATGCTCACTCATTAATTATCATGTGTTCTACGATTACACACAATGATTAAACCATTCAACTTGAATAGGAAGAATTGAAAAAAAAAAAGAGCAGATTGTAATTTGATCTATATTTTCATAAGCAGATTAATTATAACCACAGTTATAATACATTAAGTTTCACTACCCCTTTAATGAATATAATGCATTATACTCTCTAATAAGGGATGTACATTATGTAATTAACATTATGCTGAAATATGAGGCATTGCTAATGTAATATAATGCATAAAAATAAACTTTTCTCATGAAAATGGTCATATAATCAGGTCATATTTCAGCTCACCTATTTCGAAAGGAAAAATAATCTATATAAACAAACTAATATTATCATACGGGACATAGAAATGCAGCAAAAAGTAAATAAATAATTCAATAATAAAACCAGAATATAAAAAACTATGTACTATACAGATGTATAATTATATATAATAATTTCATTAACTGAAAATAATTATTAAATGTGTAATTTAAAAATAAATTTTAGTATATAGATATTTTTTACCCTATTGATTTTTCTGACAAATGTGCTTTACAGCTGTTGTGCTTTATAATTCAATAATATTTCATTATTATTGAATTGAAAATGAGAATGCTGAATACAACGGGACAAAAAAACTTTAGTTTGTGGTTAAATGTGTCCATTCATTTGCCTGAAGCTCTAAACAATGAAAGGTCATTACTGAATTCTGTGGTCAACAGTTCATCTATCTTCTAACAGTTCTCGGTGTATAAAGAATCGAAGGTTTCTGCTGTGATCGGCTTCAGCTGTTCTTATAGTCTAACTGCTTTCTCATCATGAGCTCAGATGCATCTCAATCTCTCTCTACATCGCTGCGCTTTGTGCTGTTATCTTCTGCTGATCTTGCTAACAAATGCATTTGTTTCTTTCTTTGTGTGTTTTGTAGTATTGCTGAGTATGCACATCTCTTTTATCTTAGGAGTATTATTATATGTCTTGCTATTTTGTTATCAAAGATTCATAGATTCCTTTGCTTATGTTGTTTCTTGTAAATCTGTGTGTGTGCATGCAAGTGTGTGTGTGTGTGTGTGTGAGAGAGAGTGAATGCAGCATTAACATAGAGTTGTCTCGTTTTGCAAAGCTGTGTGTGCTCATCTCTGTTTGCCCACAGAAGACAGTTCAGATGAAGAGAACAGTCCTGTGCTAAATAGGTGCACACGTAAGTTTTGCCCCTTATGGGGCCCCTAGTGGCCCTCACTGTAGCAGCAGTGGGGGCCCTTCCTCCAGATCACCTCCATTACAACACAGACACACTCCAACCGGGCCCATATATTTGAGTGATTCTTTAATTAAGACTTTTTTTTTCTCATTTTAAAAGGAAAAATCTTTCTGGGCTTGTCCCAACCCATTTTTTTTAAACACTCACACTATAATAATATATCAAAAACAATCAGAGAAAAGGTACCTTTTACTTTCACCTAAGGCCATAAAAACCTCACTCATTTATTTCTTCATTAACAAAAAAATTGGCAGACTCTCCACAATTCAAAAATATTTTGGATAAATTGTACCTTTCCCTTTACTTGAGACCATACAAATAACTAATTCATGCATTTATTCTTTCATTTATAAAAACAAACAAACAAACAAACAAAAAATACGTTGAAGAAATTGTACATTTTACTTTTAGCCAATTTTTAATTATTTTAAATATGCTAGGGGTGTAACGGTTCACAAAAATCACGCTTCGATACGATATAGTCGGGTAACAGTTCGGTATGTTTTCGATACAGCAAAAATAAAATAAAAAAAATATATATTTTTTTTTTTTCACATTTTTATTTATTAAAACTAACATAAAAGTATGATCTTGTTTTGTTGTTGTTTTTTTGCTTTGAACAACAATTGAGCTATACTTCACATATCTTCTGGGGTTTCTTCTTAGCAGCCAATCTCCTTAATAACCAAACCAAATGCTCTTTATAAAAAAATGAAATATTTTAATATGAATATTGTAGTACTTATAAACTAATAGATTTTTATTTTTAAATGGAACTCCGTTTCAATTAATTAAATTCAATTTTCTAAGTTCAGAAAGATGAGTGTGTCCACATTTTCTTCAAAACACGGGCCACTGTTGTGCTTCAGCTAAAGAAGGTCACAATCTTTCTGTTCTGTGCGAGGAGAGCTCAATTACATTTAGCATTTACTTAAAACCCGCATTACAATCCGCAGCTGTAAATGTACCGATCACTGTTACCGATCGATTGTTGTGCCCTGTTTGAATCTGTTGGAAATGCAAAAAAAACCTCATTATATTATATATATTAATTATATAATATACTTTATAAATAAAATATAGTGTATTTTTGGTTATTTGTTTGGTATTTATTAATCATTACATACTGCTTCCATTACCATCACACTTACTGCCAAAATACACTTTACTGTTAAACAGATGTAATAAAGGTTTTGAAAAGTTGTTTTTTAAGCTTCAGAGTAGTCAAAACTGTCGCTAATTGAAGATTCACTCATTTATGCGTGTATGAGAACGTTTTAGACCTGCATGTATTGTACTCTTAAAACCTACTGATTTTAATATTTTTAATAACTTCTACATTACATTCTTGACTCGTAGCTGAGTATGTGGTCTGATGTTGGTATTTAAATGATATTAGAGTTTAATCAAGGAGAGAATGTCATAAAACCCTCAGTTTGCCCTCTATTACTCTACAAAATGAGTTCTACATTCAATCTCTGCTCAAACACACTCCACAGATGATAGAAGTGTCCTGCCTCCAGGCATTAAAAAGTAATGAGCCCTGTTTATGATTTAATACTAATTTAATTTCATGATTTGAATCTTACAGATGTTACTCTCAGGTAAACTGAGAATGAGTTTTGTTGTTGTTGTTGTTGTTGTTGTTGTGGATCTTTATTTCTTACTCATTCTCTTACTTAGTCTATTGTCTATATGGGTTTTTTTCTAAATGACTAAGAATTTTGTCTTGTCTTAAAGTTCATAAGGGCCTACAACGCTTCGAGGCTTTGGAGCACAGTGATTGGCTGAGCCCGGGGCAGGCCGTGAGGGGCGTGGCTCCTCGCCAGCGCTTCCTCTACATACAGATTGTCAATAAGAAGGTCAGTTGGGTCATGCAGCATTTCTATCTTCAAGCGGATAGACTTTGGTGTGCGAGGTGGGTTTGTTCATTCTGTTTTCTGTTATATCGTTATGTTTCCAGGTGACTCTGTACACGTATAACTGGTCGTTGGATCTGGGCGTCTCTCTGAATCAGGGTCTGGTCAGACTGGTGCAGTGGCAGAACGCCCGCGCTCATGTGGTCAACTGCCTCCTGAGTCAGAAAATGGGCCTCTTCCATCATTACTGCTTCTCTGATATGCCTACACACGAGGACCTGAAACAGGTCAGTACACAAACACACCGGCTGGGTTCTCAATGCAACACATACTACATACTGCTTTGTATCGTCTGTCAAAAACAGTAGGCAGTAGGTTATTCTCAAAATGCACACTCATGGATTGCTGAACATCGTTCCGGATGAGCTTTTAGGACAGTGTGTGTTCACACATTAAGTAAAGATAGCACAAGGGAGTCGGTTAAGCAGCACAGGACTGTCCAGCGCTCCCCGGGGCAGTCTGACGTGTCACTCTGAGTGATGGACAGCTGTCACGGCCGGAGGGCAGGACGCTAATCACTCCAGCACACCTGCTAACACCGAACACCTGGAAACCATCCAGAGCACTGGTCCATCACTGCCTAAACAGTTCATCCTGCCTGGAGTCGAGCTCCTTTGATCAGAGCCGGTTGAATCATGCTGTGTTTAGTTGTTTGTGGTTAATGCTGCAGAACATGTTTGTTGGTTCTGTCAGTAAAGAGCAGAAACATTCTGTCGCGGCGCTCTCTGTTATTGATTCAGTTGTCAGCTGTTTGTCAAGATTTTGCACCAAATGTCAGGAAGTATTTTGGGTAAGCAGACAGTTGTTGATGTCGTTATTCAGAGCTTTTGTGTTATAGGCCTTTAACAGAATCGTTTATGACAGTGCCTGCACTGATAATGACACGCAGACATTTCTGATCGACGTTTTAATCTGGCAATGTCACAAACTTTAGCGTTTTTTTAAAGAAATAGTACTGCTAGTTGGTCATTATTACAGGGCTGCTGTTATGATATATAGACTATTTATTTATTATGGATGGATGCATAGAATGATGGATGGATGGACTGAAGGATGGATACAATTATGATGGATAGAGTTATGAATGAATGATTACTTAAAATTGTGGATGGATGCATAGAATTATGGATGGATGGTAGAAGGATGGATGGAATTATGGATGGATAGATTGATGGCATTATGAATCGATTAATACATAGAATTATGGATGGATGGATGCATATAATTATTAGTGGATGGGTGGGTGGGTTGTTTGGATGGACGGAATTATAGATGGATAAATGGATAGAATTATGAATGGATTGATGCATAGAATTGTAGATCGATGGATGGATAAATGGATAGGATTATGGATGGATAGATTTGGAGTCAGTTCATTCTTCAGATTAGGTTTGATTCAAGCTGATAAATAATTGTGGGGTTTGAATAATTCGTTTAAACAGTAAAAGTGATAATGTCATAAACAGCTCTGGTTAATTAGACTACACTGATAAACGAAATGATGATGTTCTGGTTAACCTTGACCTCAGCATTATGGGTGAATATCAGGGAAAACTAACTTCTTTAAAGCGATGTTTGTCTGTGTCTGTGTGGGAGCAGATAAACACAAACCCCCAGAGATTCTTCTCCAGATTCTTCAGATGTGATTAAGATGCGTTGATTTTCCGGCAGACAGTCAGTAGGGTTCGAGCCGTCCGGTGCTGTGGTGAGTTTATTCTGTCAGATGGTACGAGCTCTCTGGATGTTGCTGCTGGTTCGCGACGGCAGACAGACTCTTCTGAGACTCTGGATAGTGAGACGCAGACTCTAATATCACTTTGTGTTTGTCCTTAAGGAAACAGATTTGAGGGAGAGACGCCACAGATCTTTACTGTTTGACGTTGATCTCTTCATGTCACTCAGTCCTGGTCGGCTCTTTTGTTCATGTTTTGGACCTTGATGTATGTGTACGTGAGAAAGCAAAAAAAAAAGTTATGTAATGTATAAATCCCCCATAACTCAAAATTGAATCATTATGAAATTTTAGCAACCATTTGACCATCTTCAGGATTGCACAAAGTTACAAAAAGCATTTTTTGTAACCTGTTGAAGGATGTTCAGTATGCGGTGTTGCTAATAAATTTATATAATGATCTTTGAGTTGTGTGTGTGATTGAGATACAGTGGTATTGTCTTGTATTTTGGTAAAAGTGGTATTTTAAGAGTATCATAGTGAACATTAGGAACACTTTCAAATGAGACCATTCTCTCTCTTCAGTTGAATGAGTTTTTAATTACATTGCTGCATAATTGAAGTTTTCAGTAGATTAAAAATACATTGCGATATCACAAAGGTCAGTTCTGCAGTGTGACTGCCTTCTTTAATTTCACTTTTTAATTAAGAGTAAAAATGGTATAGATTTTAAAATGAGCTTATTTCTTATTATTGAACATGTGATATTTAAGCAGTTTCTCAAAGTTGCAAAATTTGTTTAGTTACACACACACACACACTAAAGCACAAAAAACCTGAGCATCTACATTTAGAAAGCAGAGGCCAGAACTCTTTTATTTCCTCGTCAGTGGCTCCACACTTTTAATCTGTTCTCTTAATGAATGCTAACAGAAGGCGAATCTAACATAGCAGAAAATTTGCCCTAACCGTCAATCATCTGTCAGAGTCCCAGGGGGCGGAGTTCAGGCGCTTAAGTCCGGCTTATTGGCCCATCGGCCACATGGGCATCTGCTCCAGCTTCTTTTAGAAAAGCCTCCAACTCGCCCTGGAGGACTTTAACTAGTCTTCCAAACTCTAACTCACCCAAAAGTTCTCACAAGAAGAGGGCAAGGTCTTCAGAAGTTGTGCTCTGATGGGTTTTTGTATTTCTGAGTGTTAACTGTTAGTCATCCTGGCGTGATCTCTGTGTGTCAGTGAGTTGAACGCTGATGAAGCTCAGAATCTGTGAGTGACATTGTGAAGGATGATAAGAGCTGAGCTTTGAAATCACATGAAAGAGGCCTGGAGAACATGACCATAGCCTCACGCAGAGCCAATTCTGCTGCTTTTTCAGTCTGCGATTCATCAATTTATGTTTCTTTCTATACTTCATACTTCCGTTTGTTTGTTTGTTACCAGATATTATTTTGTTTATGTATATATTTCCATTGTTTTTGGTGATCTTTCTTAATTCTTAATTTTATTAATTTCTTGCACCCTGTTTCCTTTTTGTTTATTTGTACTTGCATTTTTTTATTGCTTTCTTTGTACTTATTTATTTTTTAAATTATTTTTATTATACACACACACACACACACACACACACACACATATATATATATATATATATAAAATGTTGTTTTAAATATATTTATTAGAAAAAAGATTAATATTAATATATTGATATTTAAGTAATACAATTCTAAATATAAATGTAGTTGAAGTGAATATTTAAGCAAATATGTGTCACACCATGACAGGATATAATTATGGCTCATCAGATCATCTGTTTCTTGGGTCAGACATACTCGTTTCATATCAACAACATAAATCATACATAAGAAATGTTTTTTCCCCTTTCAGTAAAACCAGCTCAGTCGTTTCAATAATGCATTCAGAGGCTTCTCTTATTGATTAGCATCAGAAATTAAAATCAGCAACGCATCTCCCTACAACATGCTTCATCAAAGGGAATATGAACCAGCTGTTATCATGCATTTATGTTTAATAGCTGCAGCTTTCAGGGCTGGCAGTAGAAATTTAACTCCTCATCTTTAAAACACCAATCTGAATTCCAACTCCGCGTTTAGAAGAAGTACACATACACTTCTCACAGCTTAAAATGCAGCGAAAAGCCTTTTTTGGAGCTCGGCGGAATCATAAGATAACTCTCGACATGTTACTTCCTCTGGGCTGACATTAATTTTGCTCACATGACATATTTTTAAAAAATGTGCTGGGAAATGAAGCGTGAACGGTACAAAGACTGAATGCGGAGCTGTCTGGAGCAATCTTATAGCGCACATTGGCCGGGAAGATTATGTGTAAATACAAATCATTCAATCTGAGAGCTCTTGGAGGGATTTTGGATTTTTGGAGGGAACAGAACAATACGACGGCGTCTGCATATTATGAGCCTAACATTTATTATTGCACTGCAAGTTAAAGTGTTACAAATTTATCATTGCGTGTTGCAGATAAATGCGTGTTGTTTTGTCATCATGCGCACAATAGCAAACAAAAATGTGCACACTTGTTACAAGCAGTCGAGCTCAGACAAAACTGCTCTTTAAATAAAGCAGTTTATGGGACTTTTTAGTTACAAACGCTAAAAAAACATGAATCACTTGAAACTTGACAATTAGAATTCCCTTAAATGTTGTCCCAGTTAGTCAAACAGAATTATCTGAATGAATCAATTTTAAATTGATCATTGTTACAGAAATATTAAGGGTATCCGAGTTCCCGGCGTGCATTGTAGAACGAATAAATTATGCAGGATAAGTTTTGACTTTTGTTTAAAAGTTTTGCTGTTGTTTTTTCATTATTGTTATTATGAAATAATTTTTAATCCCTGAAAGGTGAAGACACATATCACACACACACACACACACAAAATATGTGTGTGTATACAATATTTTAGCATCACTTTCCTCTCTCTCTCAATTTATTTTACTAAGAAAATATTTAATGTAAATACATAAATACATAAATATGGTATAAATGATACTGTATATGTATATAAATATTGTGTATACACAAGTAAATCTGTAAAATCTATTTTTCAGTATTATACACACACACACACGTTGGTTTTTGTGATTTATGGGGACTCTCCATAGGCGTAATGGTGTTTCTACTGTACAAACTGTATGTGGTATTGTCCTACACTGACCCTACACATAATCCTACCCCTTACAGGAAACTGTGTGCATTTTTACATTTATTTTATTTATATATACATTTATATATTAAAGATTTATCTATAATTTTAATGATATTATTATAAATATATGTTGTTACGGATGTTATGCAGGGATGGAGATCGCAGGAGATTCAAATCACAAAAGTTGAAACTCAAAAGACATGGTATAAATACACAGAGGACTAATGACTAAACTGAAGACAGCTGAGGAAACACAGGAGGGAACTAATGAACTAATAATCACTAAACACAGGAAAAACCAAATATGGGCAAACAGGAAAAGGAAACTTAAAAACAGGAAGACATGAAATGAAACCAAAACCAGACAGAAACGTAACACATGTAAACATTTTCTAAATATTTTTTGCATTTTATTAAACATACACAGAGATATATTATGTAAATAAACAATTATTTTGGATGTGGTTAATCCACTACTTTCTACTTAATGTATTACTTTTTTTGTAATTATTTGAAATGTTAAAATAACATAATAAAAACATAATAAA
>JAUMHR010000099.1:391873-409272 GCA_032361145.1 Enteromius fasciolatus | reverse complement strand
GGTTTAAGTCAGGGCTCTGGCTGGGCCGTTCAAGAACAGTCACAGAGTTGTTGTGAAGCCACTCCTTCGTTATTTTACAGTAGCTGTGTGCTTAGGGTCATTGCTTTGTTGGAATATTATCATATTAAATTATTTATTCTATAAATCTATTAAGTATTAATGAATAACCATGCAGCTGGGAAAAAACCTGAGCTTTATGTCAACAGAAAGAATGTGCATTGATGGGGAAAATATATATGTTTATTGAAATATTTATTCAGACTTTTTGTTTGTTTTGTGCCCTGGTTTCAGGCTGCGTTTCTACGTGATCATGACCAGTCAGAGGGAGCTGTTCCCGCGTTTGACCGCAGACATGCGGCGCTTTAAGAAGCTTCCTCAGATCCACCGTGACCCCGGTGACCTCAGTGGCCGTGTGCCTGCGGAGCGGATGGAGGCCGGCAGGGAATCTGAGCTGGACCTGTGGGAGGACACCACCGTCCCCATCAGCCCTGCGGCCAGCCCTGAGCCTGAGCCCATAGAAAGCCTCCTGCACACGGACGCAGATGCAGACGACACCCAGGGGCTCTTCTACCTGTGCCCTCTCTTCCCGCTGCTCAGCTCGGAGGTGCTGTCTGCTCGCCGGCAGATTCAGTGCAGCGTGGAGCAGGCCATGGGCCACTGCCGCAGGGATAACCTCTGGAGGAGGCTCTTTCACGGAGAGCACCTGGCTCTGGATAAACTCAAACTCAGCAAGCTGGCCTTCGGTGAACTAGAAGAGCTGCTGGACGCTGTGCAGAGCAGATCGGTCTCTGAGATCGACCCACAGCTGGTATGAAAACACCATCCACTGCCCTTGACCTCTGACACCCATTCATTCAACATTTCATGTTCAATGAACAAGATGTTCAAGAGGGGCATATTTACCTCTTCAGTAAATAAATGATCATTTTTGAAATCCCCAGGAAGTCATATAATAATTTTTGTGATATATAAATTAAATTAAACTGATATCAAATGTAAGTTATTAATATAAATATTACATATATAATTTATAAAATAATAATAAAAATAAAGTGTTATAAAAATAAGTAAATAATAATATTATAGATCTTATTAAATTAAATATTCTGAAAAATATTAGTTATTTGTTATTTTAATATTTTCCCCCAACTAATACCTATTTGTGTGATTAATTTAATTTATTTTAAAACTATTTAAGTACAAATATAATAAACTGATCCCTGTCTGTGATGCCCAAATATTGATTTTGCATTGTGCATAAATTAAGTATTTGTTTGATTTGGTTCTTTAAATAACATTGGTAACAAGTGTAGTGAACTCTATAATAATTGTTTGCTACTATTGTAGAATATTATTTAAACAATATAATGTTTTTAAAATAATCATTCCTAGGAAAACAGTCTCTGTAAAGAGCAATAGGACGTCCCGTTCATGGAAAGCGCATCGCTCTCTCCTCCTGTGCACACTGACAGTGTGGCAGTCTTTAGGAAAGCGTGGGAAAATTGCATGTTTTTTCCCTCATCCTGCAGTTTATTCTGCAAGGTTTGATCAGCGCCTGGCTCGGTGCAGTTTGTTTGATGGGTGGCTGACAACAAACATGCTAATGCAGCGCTCCGTAGAGAAAACACACAGCCTACTCATCAGCACAGCGCAATAAACATCAGCTAATTAGCACAGGAAATCAGCCCTTTAATATTACACTCCATTCCTTATTTACACCATAAATTATCCCTCCCGGACCAGCTCGTGCTCAGATTCACACGCCAGCAGCGATTCGATTACACAGCAGCATTACTGTAAATACTGATACATGGAGCTAGTATAAAAAACCCCTCAAGTCATAAATGAGTGAATCTGAATGATACATTACTGTTTTTAAGAGAAGTCTATTCTGTTTGACAGGGCTGCGTTTATTTGATCCATAATTTAGTAAAAACAAAAAATATTATAAAAAATGTAAAATAACTTTTCCGTGTGAATATACTTAAACATGTAATTTATTCCTGTGATCAAAACTGAATTTTCGCCATCATTACTCCAGTCTTCAGTGTCACGTGATCATTCAGAAATCATTCTAATGTACTGATTTGCTGCTCAAGAAATATTTCTGATTTTCATCGATTTAAAAAAAGGCTGCTTCATATTGTTTATTATTTTTCAGGATTATTTGTGTTGTCAATAAAAAATTCAAAAGAAAAGCATTTAATTCAAACATAATTGAAATATGAATTGATTAAATATTAATTAATTGAAATATAATTTTTATAAATTTCTTTAATGTAACTTTTTTTGTTCAATTTAATGCAAGCATAAACAAAAAATGAAATTGATTTTTATATATATATATATATATAGTGTAGAAATTGTATTTAAATTCAATATTCAGTATTTTAAATAGATTATATAGTTAAATAATTCCATTTATTTGTTGTTATGGTAATGAGATGGTGGTCGGTTGCCTCTATTGGCTGATTTGTCATGCATTATTCAGTTTTAGCTAATTTTTTTTTTTAGGTTCTGAATAGGACCTCCCATCTCTGTGTGTGTGTGTGTGTGAGCGAACCATACTGACCACCTTCTGCTTCCACCTGAAGTCTCCTCCTGATCCAGTTTGTTTTCACTGGCCTCCTGACACCCAGCTGAACTCTGGGAGAATGAGATGTGACGTTCTCTTCAGCGGTGACACTCAGTGATGCTGTAGATTCCCTCTGTCTCTCCAGCCTCGCATATCAATGGTGTTTGATTCCTCTTTATTCCCTTCACGTGAGCAGAATGGCTTGGTCAATGTTAGCGAGCGGGCCTCGACTGCTAATGCTAATCTGAGCGTGGGGATGATGTATACCGCTGTCAGAGCCGCACACGCTCACAAAGGAAGAGGAGATGTGCTCCTGCTGTGATATCAGAGCAGGAGAAACTCGCAGCAAATTACATCTTTTTAAAAAATTTACTGTGAAAACTGCCTTCCTGTGGTTTCGCTGACTTGAAGCCTGCCGCCAGATCCCGTATGAAATCTGATCTGAAACATAACAATGCTTGGTGTGCACAGGCTGGCAAATTAAGAGAGGAATATTCTGCTCAGGTCTTAGAGCACCTTCAAGGCTTTTTTAACACAGAATTTTTTTTTTTAGCTTTTACTTTTTTTTTTATGTGCATAGCTTTCTTATACATATGCATTTTATATATTTACATGCATGTAATATATGTGATTTTTCCTATTTTCCTATTACATGCCCACATATTAGTTAGTTTGAGCTTTAAATGATACTAGGAAACTTTAATGTCAATTATTGGCCAGTTAAAGTTTATAAAGTATATATATGAATAAGTGTAAATGTGTGTGTGTGTGTGTGTGTGTGTGCGTGTATACACACACAGGTGCTGGTCATATAATTAGAATATCTTCAAAGAGTTGATTTATTTCACTAATTCCATTCAAGAAGTATAAACTTGTATAATGTATACATTCATTCCACACAGACTGATATATTTCAAGTGTTTATTCCTTTTAATTTTGATGACTATAACTGAAAATAATGAATAACTGAATAATCATTTAGTGCAAAGTGAAAATTCTGTCCCTGACTGTTTAATGTTTTTGAAAAATGTCTCGTTCACTCACCAAAATTGCATTTATTTGATCAAAATGCAGTGAAATATTATTACTATTTAAAAGAACTATGTTCTATTTAAAGAAAAAAAAAAACATAATAAAAGTGCAAAATCTAAATTCTGTCATCATTTATGTTGTTGCAAACTGTGTGTGATTGTGTTTTTAGGACTGTTTCCTGAATATGAGTCCCGCCTGGTACCAGAGTCTCATCAAAGTTCTGCTGTCCCGCTTCCCACAGAACTGCAGGCACTTTAAAGATGACAGCGGCATACAATATCTCGTAAGAAATCTCTCCTGCTCATTAAAGCTGCGTTTATTTGATCAAAAATATTGATATATTATTGCAATATGAAATATATTTTTTTATATGAATACATGTTAAGATGTAATTTATTTCTGTGATCAAAGCTGAATTTTCAGCATCATTACTCCAGTCTTCATTGTCACGTGATCCTTCATTCTAATATGCTGACTTGCTGCCCAAGAAACATTTCTGATTATTCTCAATGATTAAAAAGTTGTGCTGCTCCAAAATGTTAAGGAAATCGTGATCGATTTAAGTTTCTTGAATAAAAAGCAAGATTTGCAGAGACCAGTAAGATATATTTTTTAGCTAATATTCAGTCCAGATTGTTAGTGTTTATTTTCAGCTTTGCACATGCAGCAGATCCCCGGGCCGTACAGTTGTGTTTTGGGTGGTGTGAGATGTTAGTCCTGTTGGCCGCGTCACAGTACATTACGAGAAGGGAAGTGCTGATAGCAAAGCTCTCTTGAATCATTATTCTCCTGGAAAGACCTTGAACTGGGTTCCGTGAGGCCCGGGAAGCATGTGGTAAAGACCTCAGTGCCCGTGTACTAGTTCATGTGATGATAATCATCAGATCCTCAAGTGTTTTTGAAGGCCACTTCATGCTTCATTCTGTAGTTATGCAGATTTCCTGAGCTGATGATCATTTCACCCTCCATATACACAGAAACAACACCTGCCTTTGTTTCCTGTGCCTGACGCTGTGTTTCCTAACGCTGAGCACAAATTCATGACATTAAATGGATTGTGAAGATCAGGGTTAAATTTAAAATGAAAACACAAAACATCTGGAGTCAAGATGTTAAACATTTAAACGGTACGTTGTTTGCTCATAAACTCTTTTTTTTGGCAGGCTGTCCTGAACCAGAAGTTCACAGACTGTTTTGTGCTTGTTTTCCTGGACACACAGGCAGGAAAAACAGTAAGTTAACTTTGTGTTTTAATTTCTTATTTTATTAGTATTTATTTTAATTTTAAAGATTTTAAATTATTTCCTTTTTGATTTAATAGTAACAAAAATATGTATGTGTATATATATATATATACATTGCTATTATTAAAGAAAATATAAATCTAAAATATTATATTATTATACATTATATTTTTAAAACATTTCTCTCAATTTCTCATTTATATATTTCATATCTGTATCATATTTCATCCATTATTTAAATATTCAGTTTTTATAAATAATTTAAAAGCAGTAAAACAAATACAATCATGATGCCTAAATTATGCTAAATAATTTTATCAGTTTATTAATAATATTCATTTTTTATTGACCTTTTGTCTCATTACAGCGAAGATTTTTCTTTTTTTTTTATAATTTATTTTTATTTTATTTATTTTGAACTATCATAGGAACCAAGATGTAAATATACTTTTCATTTATTAATTTTTTTGTTCTTTTTATTATTAATAAAAAATACTTCTGATTGCGAGTTGAAATGCAACCTGGATCTGCTCTTGCCAGATGAGATTCGTTCATTTCTTGCATATCAAACACACTGTTTTTTTTGCTGCTTCCAGAGTCTGAAGGTTGTCTTCAGGGAGCCGTTACCTGCGCAGACGCAGTCGAGCAGCAGTCCTCCACCGCAGCTGGTCTCCATGTATCACCATCTGGAGTCAGTCATCAACACCGCCTGCTACAACCTCTGGACGGGCCTGCTGTGAAGCCATGTTTCTGTGCATCAGACGGAGTCAAGTGTGTGAAAAGACTGAGCTTTGAGCTGCCCGTCGCTCGCAGACCGAGACTGAGCGTGTCTTGTGTGTGTAGCGTGTGCTGCGTCGGCCATGTAAGCAATTAAACTGCTAATATTTTGCACAGGAAAACGGCTAAATGTGCTGCCCTGTTGACTGGAGGCCGATTATCTGGGAGGGTGTATTTATTGCGTGTGAGACTGGTTTGCCAACGCCATACTGTCCTTCTGTAGTCTAGTGTTCATTTGCGCTCTATCTCCTCTCAGCTGCTGCTGATTTTTATTTTTTTGCCCCGTAATGCATCACTTGGCACAACATGATTGTCTTTACTGCCATTTTTCATCCCGAAAAGTGCCTTTTATTTTATTTTCATATGAACTTGATGGGAGCTAGTGTATTATGTTCAAATTTCAAGACGACAGTTCACCCGCACATTAAATTCTGTCATTTACTCTCCCTCGTGTCATTCCAAGCCTTGTTTCTTCTGCCGAACACAAAAGAGTATGATTTAAAGATTGTAATAACCAAACAGTAGACAGTAGCCTTTTCCCATGAGTCAATGGCTACCGTCAGGTGTTTGGTTGCCAACATTCTTTAAATCATCTTTTTGTTTTCAGCAGCTAAAAGAAATTAATAATGTTTTGAAACAGAATGATTGTGAGTAAATGATGGCAGGATTTCATGTTTGGGTGAACTATCCCTTTAAATCAATCACATAATAATATTAACATACCTTCAACATAAAGAGCAGGTAACGATTAGTCCTGCTAACTAGCACAGTGCTGAGACGACACTGAAGGAAAGCTCATGTCTGAGGACCATTTACCTCCTGCAGTGACAGAAACTGACGAATGAAAATGTGTTTTACGGTTTAGTTGTTTTTTTTTGGAGCACACTGGACATTTTTGAAAGAGAGATTTATTCAGATGTTAGAAGCTGAATTAGCAATTCAAATGTGTGAAAAAGTCATTTGTACATTATGTATATAGAGGCGGATTTGTAAGAAAAACGCTAAACAATAAATCTTAAATTAAAACATCTCAAGTGTTCTTCATGATGCCTTGACAGACAGAACAATTAATATTTCACAGCTACTGACAAGTGAAATATTAATAAAACCACTGAAAATAGGAGTCTGTGGGTCAATTTTATGCTTTAGAAAATTATAGTCTTGTCATTTTAATACATGATTGCCTTTTAGAAGCAGAACCGAAGAAGTGATCAGTTGTGACTGCTCCAGTATCTTCTGAGCCAGTCCAGACCCGCTTCTGTCGAACCTGGACAATCACATTTACACACATGAATATCAAGAATGGCATTTCACTCTACGCTCAACGCAAACTAAAGGTGTTGAAAAGCTGTTTATCACAGCGGATGCCATTCAGAAATGAAGCATACAGTAGAAATAAATGAGATTTAGACTCACAGAATACCTTTAAGGTGTTTTTGTATTTCTGTTTTCATCGTAAAATGCCCCTATTATGGATTTTGATGGAAAAGGAGTGTGTAACACAGCTCTAAGTGAATGGAAACATCCTGCAGAGTTTTAGATCTGAAAGTGCACCGTGTATGAAGTTACTGTCTCTCAAAAGAAAGTGTCGACTCTGAATCATTGAAGCGAGACGTTTTTAAAATGAGCCCCAAGCTGTTTCATGTTGACTCAGAATGAAACATTAGCTTTGTTTTTTGTTGGTCTGAATGAAAATGCAGATTCATTTTTTGCCACTAGGTGTCACTTTAAATAGTGGTTTCCCCTTCACACTGTACACCGCTCTTACGAACACTGCTTTATCAGACATTACAGGCATGATGAGATGAAAATAACACCAATCAGACCAATCACTGCAGATCAGTGTCACGCAAAGGAGGGGTTTGTAAAAATGATTTGTTGAGCTAATTGTTTGGGAGTCATTAAGCAAGTAAGGTAAATATAAATGCACATTATAAGAAAATGAAAATGTTTTTGTCAACCTGTTATTGGAGACTCCCAAAACCAAATAAGAACCTTTCAAAACCTATTAGGAGCACAATTCTCATGGATCAGATTCATCCTGTAATCTTGCTAATAAAAGCGATGGTAAGTACTCAAAGGTTATAAGCGGTATAAAGCCAAGTGTCCAGTGACTGTGACTCACTCTGAGGTTTGTATTCGCAGCCGATGTAGTCCTGATAGTCCAGCTCCTCCAGCAGCTTGAAGAGATACGGGTAACTGAGCTCTCCATCGCTGTCCGGCTCGTGGCGGTCAGGAACTTGAGCGATCTGGATGTGACCTGAGACAGCAGGAAAGCTGCGAGTCAATAGACAAGATTTTCCTTTGCCATGCATGGATGTTTCTGGCCCAGTGCAGAGCAACTACAACATTACAGTATCTAAAACTTGAAATGAAATAAACATTAAGTGATAGATAGATAGATAGACTTTTTTTTATTTTTAGTTTAAGCTGAAGTACACCAAAAAATCATGTAAAAACTATAGACATTTAAAAATAAATAAAAATTACATAAACACAAAACCATAAACGAAGTTATTGTCTATCAAAAAAAAGAGTCGGCTCACATTCGCATAAAAAACGAGTCATCAACAGTTCGAATATATTTCTGTTACGGCCACACGTCACAAAGTAACATTTGCATAATGTCCGCCCACGTTCTACACAAACAACTTGCCCCGCCCACAAACAGTACAATCTCCACATGGATTACATCATGTGAAGAAGACGCTGTATCCTGCTGTCATTCAGTTATAACAATGAGCGTTTCGTTTTCCGACACGCGCTGTAGCGGTAGACCAATCATAAAGGACTGCGCCATCTGACCAATCACAGCAGTGAGGGCTCACGAGAAGGCGACTGATTCTTCGAACTGCTTCACACGAGCCGTTTACGAATCATTTAGAAATGGGGTAAAATTAAATCTATTTTTGGAGAAAACTAAAGTGTTTTTTGACCTTGCATACACATAAACCTGCTTTAAGAGACTCATAAAACAATATTAGCCACCTTTAAAATGTCATAATAGGGGCACTTTAACAACTACTTTACTATTAATAAGCAGCAAATTAGAATATTATTGAGTTGTAGTTAATGGCTTGTCATCGGTGAGAATTTGACCTTAAAATTAACTGTGACACTGAGTCATTCATAATAAAACCATTAAAAACTAATTAAATTCTAATCATATATAATTTACAAAGCAGTGTTATTTTAGCATAGAGACTTTTCAGTTTTGTATTCGTTAGTACATCAAGTTCAACTAAATTAAAATGAGAAATGTTGCCTTTACAGCTAGCTGAGATGAAAAAAAGGTTTTATATATACATATATGAAGGCTGTCCAGCCATGTAATATGAAAAATAGAGACATTTATTAAAAAAGACATATGTCTTTTGCAATAAATGTCTCTCTCTCTCTCTATATATATATATATATATAGTACATGGGACGATGATGCTTCAGGTGATTATAAGTTTTTGGAAAAGCCATAAATCACAGGAAACTAAATCTTTCTGTCTGAGTCACTTGAGTGATTTGATCTTTCACCAAATATATATATATATATATATATATATATATATATGCATATATAAGATTTCCATATTTACCTGTAATTGGCAAGTATTTGCGTATATTCTGCGTTAGGTTGCCATCCATGATCTGCCAGTGGTAGACGTCCTGTAACAGCAGAGAGACGGAGCAGTGATGTTGTCGTTGATCATCTTTGCTGTGGGTTTTCTGTTCTTCAGACAGAGAGCCGCTCACAAACACAGCAGCTGCTAATGCACAACCCTCCCTCGTATCATTTATTCAGCGCAGGAATCAAAGAGCACTGAGAGTGAGTTTATTATCCTGGAACGGACAGCGTGTGCCGTGCAGCCGCTCCGTAACCAGATAAGTGAAAATGAGTTCAGGTAATGCTCACTTCTCTCGGCTGCTGCAAACACAACAGCAATTAACATACAACGCAGAACACAACAGGCTAAAAGAGCAGCAAAGTCTCTTCTCACAGTGCGTCCACTGTGCGGAGGCTTTCTTCTGCTGCTGCTCGTGTGGCAGCCAAAAATAACAGATCATTATTGTTTTCCAGCAAAATTAATGTCCTAAATTTTAGTATATTTATTTTATATATGTATTTATTTAAATAAGCTGTATTTTAGGGGATTTAATTGGAATAGCTTTGATTCATTTATTACCTGCTATGCACTTCTTGCATGGTCCTGAAAATGAGATTTTCTACTAAGACGGTTATAAATCTTGAATGCTTTGGAGCACAGACTTGGTCTCTGCACTTAAAAAATGCAGCTAAAAAAGTAGTTTAAATGTGTTATGAAAATCACTAGTACTATCATATTTAAATATAAAATTTGAAGATATCTTTCTGTAAGCTTTCAGTAAAACTTTATTTGGGCGCAGTACCAAATGTTTCCACTAGATGCAATTAGTTTCCAATGTTAGTTTAAAACTAAATGTCCGATAAAAATTTTAATTTTTCATATAATACATTTTAAATAAAAAAAATTTAATTAAAATTAAAATCATCAAAGTGATCATCCTTATCCCCTACAAATTAAATTAAAATGTTTGGGAATACATAAGATAGTGTTTGTCCTCAAAAATCAGTGCCTGTTTTGAGTATGACTGACTATTTCACATTTGAAAATAAAAAACGACGATGTGGCTTTTCCCCCTTATTTCTTTATTATCTGTTTTTATTTGGGATAGCAGGGCAAATCACAGGTAACGGACAGTTCTTTGGTTTGGGTATCTCTTATTTACATTGATCTTTTAGAGTGAAAAATCCTAATATTTTATCACTCTCAATTAATTTAAGGTACAAGCTTTATAATTATTAATGCTAAAAAGACAGCTGGAGTGGTAAAGTTCACTCACCATCTGCATCCTGATGCTGGGATGAGCGACTCTCTGTAGAATCACTGCAGCTGCAGAAAACACATGCAAATAATCAGGGATCAAAACACACATCATAGGGGAAAAAAACCCTTCTTACCTTGGTGTGGGGAGTCGAGGAAATATCGTGGATCTGTGATCCTGGTGTTGATTGGCTCAATCAATCCTAGAATGCCTTCCTGACAGAAAAGAGAGAGTCACAGCAGATGATAAACAAAACCCACACCACTAACACTGATAAAACAAAGACTAGCATTCAAGAAGTTTCTTCTGATCACCTAGGCAGCATTTATTTATCAAACATCAGAAACACAGCAAGAACAGTGAATTCTGAAATACTATGATTTAAAAAAAACATTGTTTTCTGTGAAAATATTTCTCCAGTCTTCAGAAATCATTCTAATACGCTGATTTTCTGATCAAAAAACATTTCTGATTATTATCAATGTTTACATTTTTACATTATATTCACATTTAGCAAACACTTTTATCCAAAGCAACTTTCAAATCAACGATATGTAAGAGCTATAACAAGTTAGCTTAACACAGCACACGCTGCAAGGTTATTGTTTTTAATTATATAATTTTAAAAAATGGTCAGAATAGAAAAAGAACAGAGCAAGCTAGTGTAATGTTGTATAATAAATAAAAACATATAGATAGAATAGAAAAATATATTTTTATTTTGATTTATTTTTTAGAATTCTTTGATGAATATAAAGTTTTAAAAAACTGCATTTCTAACAGAATGAATTCTTACAAATCAGCAGTCTTTGAGGGTTTCTTGCATATTTATTATGGTATATTAGGTACTAATTATAGGGTTTATTGTATATTCATCACTGTTTCTCACTATTGAAAGATTCTACCGAGTATATTCAGATATTTACAATTAGCCTGTTGTATAAGAACACTGCAGTCGTTTGAGTAGGATGGAGGGTCTGCCACCGAGAGACCTCCAGAGCTTCTACAGTGGAGTATAAGCACATGTTCTGGACACGTTATAATGCAGTAACGGGGTGGAGGTCACCTTCGAGAGGACACCTGCAGCATGTTTCAGGTTCTGCACAAAGGTGTCCTCCATCTCCATGGCAACAGTGCAGCGGTCCGCCCCCGCCGGCACCCTCCCCGCCATCAAGTGGATCCTGGAGAGAGACATTAGCATGAGTTACTCTCAGCAGAGGTAAAACATCTCGAGATGGCAGCTGATGGAGAAAACCAGGTTTCTGTGGAGGACGCGTGTTAGATCAGACGCTCAGATATCTGGGGTCGGCGTTAGGGGAGCCATTTCAGCACATTTCTGACTGTTTTACTGAGTAACAGCGTGAACTATCGAGTCTAGACGCTCACGTTTTGTCTGTTTCCTGCCAGCTTTAGTGTGCGCTGAGCAGGAGGCCGGTTTTATGCTTTACATAAGAAGCGTAGAACTGTGAATATGAATCAGGTTCATCAAACACTGATCAGTGCATTATGCATTTGAGTCCTAACCAGGCGCCAGAAAACAAAGCAACAAGCAATAAAAGAGATATTGACCTTTTATCTGAGGTGAAAATGGACATTTCTTGCTATTCTTTAATAAAAACCAAGATATAAACACAGAACTATGAAATATAAAGTTTATGTTTTGCAAAAAACATGGTTTCGAGAGGATTGTGAATGTAGTAATCACCCACGGCTGGTAGCCGATTTCCTAATCAAGATGGCCCAACCAAATTCACCTCCCTTTACTATAAATACCCCAGTTTCCACCATCCCTGCATCTCGCTCCCTGCACCCCTCCTCCACCGTCTCCCTCTCTTTCCCTATAGGGGGGCAGACGGTGAACGAGCCAAACGCCGAACCCTCACATTCACCCTCGCTAGGGTTCTAGTCCCTAGGGTTCAGAGTCCGCCGTTCTCCTGGCTCGCTCCCCAGACAGCTCGCCAAATTTGCGCTTTATATATGCCTCAAATTACCAGGAAACGAGAACTCTTGAAATTTTTTTGGCAACACTTTATACCTATTAGTTGCTTATTAGCATACATATTACTAGAATATTAGTCATTTATTAGTGCTAATTAGACACATATTAATGCCTTATACAGCGCTAATTCTACACTATACCTAAACTTAGCAGCTACCTTACTATTAAAAAGCAGCAAATTAGGAATGTATTAAAGGAAAAGTCATGGTAATAGTCAATGTTAAGTGTTACCGTAATTATAACTTTTAATAACTTACAGTTCTAAATTTTCCTCTCAATATTGCAAGTTTAGCACAATCTTGTGTTTATATCTTACAATAAAAAAACTAGATAAAGAGATCATAATTGCAAGAAAAAAACCCAACCTATTTTAAACCAAAATGTAAAAAGTGAAATGTAACTTGCGTTATTCGCGCGTAGTTGGATGCTTGAACATTTTGAGTTTACTCGTGCAATTCGCTTCACAGCAAACACAAATTCGCGTCATGGGAGGGGCTTCTGCCAGGCAGTTCCAGCCCGCAGTGGTTAGACATGGGGTAAAACTATTTTTGGGTTTATCTAATAGGCAAACTTTAATGAATCTAGTATTTATTCTTGTTTCTATTAAAGTATGAAGTATACAGCTCCTTCACATGCAGCAACGATGATTTTGTCCTCCATAGTTTTGGAATTCTGCCTCCGTTGGCTAGTAATCACGTCACTACTAGAGCAAGCTCCTGATTGGTTAATGCGGCGCAAATTTTTGCCAAAGTTTAGAATTTTCAACTTGAGCGATTTGCGCGTCTTTGCATTGACTTAACATGTAGATCACTCGCGCTTGGCGCTTCATTTGCGTCTGGTGTGAACGTACCTTTAGAGTTCTGACTTTGTCTCGCAATTCCAAGTCAAAATGTAAAAAAAAAATAAATTGTGGTAAAAAAAGTCTAAATTGTGGGGAAAAAAATTATTCCAGGGATTCTATACTTGCATGTAAATCCAACACCAAAATTCTGTTTCTGCATCAGGCTGGATATCTGCTGTACCACCCTCGCTCTCTTAACTCTTCCAGCAGGATTTTTCCATCAGCTTTCAGATTATTGCAGAAAATAATCCCTGCGACCAACAAACATACAATCAATGAAAAGCTAAAGTCACAAACTGTCACATGACCACCCTCACTAAACTTTTGACAGCTCTATCTGTCTTTATTTCACGAGTTCGTGTTTCCTTATGATAACAATTAAAGCGTATTTAGCGTGCTGTCCAGGGAGCGAGCCAGAAGAACACTGAGCCCTAGTGAATTGAACCCCCTGAAAACGTGAAAAAGGAGGATAAGTGGAGGAGGAGGGATGTGTAACGAGATGAGGAAGGGTAGGAAACGGGCTTATTTAAGGGGAAAGCTTATGGATTTGATTGGACGAGAAGTTATTGGCTTGAATTAGGAAATTAGTTCCAGCTGCGAATCACAAAAAAGTAGCAAGTTAGAATAGTTTAGAAGAGTGTCCACCAGTGTAAATCCACCAGTGACTAGATGAGTCTAACTTTTCAGCGTGATGAAGTTTAATGTCCCTGACAGCCTCTGTAGTCCCATTTAGACACTTTTTTTAAGACATAGCTTTTATGTTGTAGAATAAAACTCAAAACCAATTTGAGCTTGTGAACACCACAGAACTTCAGGCTTTTAACCCAAAAGCTTGTTCAGAAAAAAAAAAGCTTGACTTGATCGAATTATTAAAATGCAACTTGTTTCCCGATTTGGCCTACAGAAATATGTCATCTCTGCAGCAATTTACTGGACTAAAATCATTGTGCTTATTAAAAATCAACACAGTTATAATGAGCATACAGTACATGCTCTTTTTCCTGGACATGTCTTGGTCAGTATTTCTAAAATACCTAAAATGTCCTGGTTTTAGCGATTTTTTTCATATTGCTTAAAGTAGGCTATTGACTGAAAAGTAGTTTGACCAATAGCATACAAGCACTACACATTATCAACCAATCAAGGAATGCAAGAAGGCGGGATCTAGAGAGCAGTGCAGCGATGCAGATACAAGTACATATAACGTATAAAGGGTGCAGAAAGACAGTCAATAGGAAAACAAAGCCAAAACTCAGACATATTAGGCAATTTAGAAATCCAGCAAGAACATGTTTGGTAAAAAGAGGGTGTATGATGACCCTGAACACAGGGTAAGATGCACAGTAGTACCTTCTGCAGTCCAGTGCTTTAGCGTACTGCACCGCCAGATCCAAACCCTGTCTGAACTCCTGCTCTCGTCCAGGAACAGCACCCAATCCCAGATCTCCTGAGCTCAGATCTCCTGGAGGACAGAATTACTCATTCCTGAAGATATCCTGACATTTCAGGCCATTATGACATTATCAGTGCAAGCAAAGTTTGAATCCCATGCTTTTTACAAATTAACTTTTGAAGCATATCATTTTACAACACATTGAGGTTTTCTAACACTATTTAGACTAAAATAAAATTGTTTGTGGAGGTTGGAGGATGTAGAGGTTCATGAAATCATAGAAATCAAAAAACCATATTGACAGACAGCACAACCAAAAGCTGAAATGATCCACAAATCGGAGTGAATGAGATCTGCATATGAAGTACTCAAAGCTGAACTAATTGCAGAACATTGGAGAAAAAAAAGAGGCATTTCTGCATTGCAAACACTGAATGTGTTCAATGGTGATTTAGTGTGGTGCAACAAGTCTTACATCAGAAAAGAATTGCATCACATGGGTTCATGCTTCCCCCGTGAGTTGAGAGAGGTCGGATCTATTCCATTAAGCAGATCTATCTGCATATGAAGCACCATTATATCTGTGACCACTGAACTCGGAGTTATTCTATTCCTGTCTATGACAAACACCCTTCAGAAACCTTTAGCTGCGAGCTGACAGGTTACAGACTCATTATCCCGCTGCATCTGCAGTTTCCCAATGGCTTTAAAACCCATCTATCTATCCATCTATCTATCTATCTATCTATCTATGTTTACAAATGTCTCTCTCGCTTGTAGTCAGTCTGTCTTACCCGGGGGTGTGTTTATGAGCGCAAATTCGAGCCCCGTTTCATCTTTCACGGTTTTTAACTCTTTCAGGTCAGAGCTGTAGATCCACGCCGCCTCGACCGCGCGGAACCCCGCACGCGCCGCTTCGCGCATCCGCTGCGTGACCTCCGGTAACTCCGTGAAGAGCCAAGAGATATTGGCACAAAACTTTAACGGCGCCATTGAAGCGTCTGCAGCAGGACACACATGTGCAGCTCAATAAGAGACAGACAGCAAAACTAATAACTAACTACTTGATCAAGGTCCAGCGCTTATTGATCAAACACGTGCTCATTGTTTACATCCTTAGCGCTCAGCTGACTAAACGTGACTCACGTGACTCTTTGTGCATGCGCACTGCTGATTGTCTCCATAACTACCTATTAAACCATATTACAACTACCTTTTATCAACAGTGATGCACCTTTTAAGTGATTACTTACAATATTCTTCATTGTTACTGAGATTATAATATATTATCTGACTTTAATTTAATGATTTTGCCAATTGAGGACGAGCTGAGTAGGGTTTATTATCACGCTTTATGAGAATTTAGGGAATTTCTGTAGACGCAACCCTTAAAGTCTTGACTACTAAACAAAGAAACATTGTATTGTTATTTCCCAGATTAAAAAATAAAAATAAATAAGCAGTGGTGCAAGCTGTTACAACACATGGGGTAAAACTAAAAGTATGTACATGTGTTTTGGACAAAATTATTATTATTTTTTGTTATTTGGATGGGAAAAATATTCTTGTCCTGGCAATACAGCTTAACACTTCCATTTAATTCAAATATATTTGTATAATATATATTTACCCAAAATAACTTTTATCTTGAAGATCAAAATTATCCTAAGTTTTGAATTAGATGTTTAAAAACAACATATATATAAATGTCTAATTATTACTAATATAATATTTAGACCTTATTTTAACTTCCAACATTTAAAAAAAAATGACATTTGTTGGGTATTCTTTATATGAATTGATCCAGGTTTTAAGTTTTACTTACTACTTTTTGACATTTATAAAAGCTTTGTTTTTTTTGTCTGTAGCCTGTACAGTAGCTTCAGCAATATTGCTTTAATGTTTTTAAAAGTCATTACCTTTGAATTTTAAAGCTGACAGAGATAAAATGTGTTCACAGAATCATTTGAATGTTAGATACAGGAGAAACAGTAGCTCTGAGACCAGTGTTCCCGTATGTTTGAAGATGATAACAATGAGCAGTGAAGGAAGCGCTGAAAGTGCAAATGCTTTCTGCTTGGCTGGCGTATATGCCTCATGCATGATGTATTGACAGAATTCAAAAATAGAGACCCAACCATACAGTTTTAAGTCACTGCATCTCACAGAAGTACATGCATATACAGTATACTGTATACAGAACCACCTCCAGCGCATCATGTGTGACACGATCCCATGTATTTTAACCCTCTGTGATTCAGTGTTTCCATATGTTAACATATCATTTTCCTTCACTTTCAGGCATTCTAGGAATTAAACTGCTGTCTTAATGATACCAATAATATGCCAATCCCATGGTCAGATTTTCAGGATAGACACATGTAGAAACACTCTCCAAACTGAGCAGTTAAAATTGATCTAACAAAGTTTTATGGTAATATGACAAAACACGAATTTTTTATGGCACCTCTTAAGAAATGTATATCCAGCAGCAGCATATTTATATTACTCTGCAGTAATATATTGGTATACTCATCTAAAAGATGATCTCAGAACCCAAACTTTATTCACTTTAAGTGTAGACTTAAATATGTTTGAGTTACTCTCCCCCAGTTTCACAGACAAGGCTTAAGCTAGTCCCAGACTAAATTGCATGTTTGAGCTGTCTCAGATGAAAATAT
>JAUMHR010000099.1:340883-364652 GCA_032361145.1 Enteromius fasciolatus | reverse complement strand
AAAACACATAACAGCAGTCCTGGGCGCTGGAGTGCCCACCAGTGGTCTGGATGGGCACATCCAGCTGAACATTACATCTATAGAATGTTGTAAATGTTGACACAGTATTTTTCTGTTTAACTTTAGCGCATAAATTCTATATCGATACTTCAAATGTCACAAAAAATTGTTTGGAAACACCTTTTGTTGTGGGCTTTAACGCAAATAAATGCAGTCTCACACCTAAAATGTTATATATGGTTAAAAGGTGAGTTACCGCTTGAACATAAATATCTTAATTTAATGTTTCTTTTTAATACTTTGAAAGTTAAAGTTTATTAGGCTTAATTTTGTTCAGGATATAGTTGTCGAGTTAGTATTTTAACGCGTTACTGCGTGCGACGCCGGCAAGATCACTTGATTTTTTTCCTATTATCAAAGTGGAAACAGCTTACTGTACTCATTTAAAAATAAGACTTTATTCTAAATTATTTTAAATATTTATTTTATTTGTGTACATTCACAATAAAAAAAGTTGTCCTTTTGTAAATAATTGAATGCTACTTTCAAGAGCACTTCATAAAAATTATCTGAAATTCTGCATGTAGGCTGCTACTTGTTGCGTTTTTTCTTCTTCTTTCGTTTTGTTCATTTATTTATTTACAAAAAATATATATTTGGAATATGGGCCTTTTTTCTTGAATATCTTATGTATTTCTCTGTTCGCACAAGCTCTGTGCATGATGTCATGTGAATCCTCATGTTATGTTTATGCTTCTTTTTTCATGTATAAAATTAATCCCTGGAAACAAATTAAGCTATTGTTAATGGGTCACAGCCATGTATCAATTCAAATTTAATTTACTTGTAGTTTAGCATAATCTTGTTGGTTAATAAAATAACCTAAATTAAAATTCCTATTTCCAATACAGTGTAATAAAATTGAATCAGGAAAACAACAAGAAAAAATACAAATGCACCTTCTTATGAAAATGTTATGAAAACTCATTAAATTTGTTATTTTTTATGTAGGCCTCCATAATTTAATAATGGGCTAAGTTTTTTTTTTTCCCAAATAGATTAAGAATAGACCATTTCGCATATGATTTGCGCAATAAGTGAAATTATGTATGGAAACAGCTTAAGGGCATTTTTTTCGTCGATACATCAAAACAAACAAAAAAACACTAAAAACAGGACAATTCGTTTTTTGCGGATGACGTCATCACGCACTAAATTTGACGGTAGAAGGCCAGTTTGATGGAAATAGGCTGGAGACAGAACCCCCCGCCCCCCGAAAAAAAAAACCAAAACCCTGCAAATTCTTTGTCAATAACAATACAGCGTACAAACTGGATGGAAACTTGGCTATATACCAACCAAAATACCCCCCCCCCCCCTTTTAATGATGAGCACATACCAGCAAATAAAACGCACCAAGCAGTTTGTCTCGTCGTGGCTTTCTTTTCTTGGTTGCAATGATGACACAGTTTCTCGGGATGCCCTAGAAAACATTGTAGGATAACATGAAATTACACCCACACACGTATACAGGACGCTTCCGGTGTCCGGTGTGGAGAATGAAGCGCATCAGTGCGTGCGTGCGCGCGTGCGTGCGTTTGTGAGCTCGAGACAGACTGAGCGCATATCATCCAGAGCTCGCGAGGGAAGCGCGGAACCTGTCCGCACAGCGCGCGAGGAGGAGAGAGCTCCACTATGAAAGCCGGTCCCGAAAACACTCTTGTTATTCCATGAAAACGGACCTTTCACAGGCAGAACACGTTTTTGAAGGATATATTATACTTGAATTTTCCTCTCTGTTGCACGCGCAAGGTGTTTGTGGACAAGAAAAATATCAGGATTTGAGTCAGGAGCTGCTGAACTGAGGAGGATTTTATCCTGTTTCACTTCTGGGGAGAAAATAGTCTCAGCTGATGCCAACAACCAGAGAAAATATAGAAACGACACTAACCGATGAGGCGCTGAAGAGTAAGTTGAGTTTTTAACAATTCTATTACCGTTCGGACGCATTAATTATTTTATTCAGGAAACCATGTTGACCTGTCACTTGACATTCATTGCAAGCTAATTTGGCAATTCTTGTAATTCTACGAGTCTCTGTTTTAGAGATGTCTTTCGATTAATATATTTAACATATTAGTACATAGTTTGTTGGCTTGTTAGTTGCTTGTCTAGCTATAACGTTATAAATGCGCTCGTCTCATCGTCGCATATCAGCACTTGGTGGCACTTGTCAGATCTTTAACTCAAGATTCCTATGTAGCCTATTTGTTATCAAAAATGTTTAAATCAGTTTGGGTGCGTTGAGATGTGACCTGTTATAAAACACAGATCTTCTTAATGCTGTTGCAAGCACGCAATGCAAATGAAGTACGCGTGATTATGGCACACATACTTATTCTTATAGCTGTTGTAGATAATGTGAAAGTGCAAAAGGTGTGACATGGTAATGCGAAGTGTTGCCATGGCTTGTTGGTTATGTGATGACCTGTCAGTTTGGGAGTCTGGATGAGAGAAACTGGAGGAAACCCGAAGGCTGCAGCACTGAGTCATGGGCAGGTCCGCGCGCTCCATCTCTATGCTTCCAATCGCATCTTCTTCTTCAGTTCGCGAATGACATTTTCGTGTTAAAGAAAGACGGTTTTTGGAGTATTATCGTAATGTTACTACTAGTTTAAGTGGACTAGTAATTGGGAGGAAATGTATATCTACAATCCGAATCTGCTGCGAGATATTGCATGTTATAAAACAACCGTTTGTAAGTAGACACTGGAGACGCCACCACATAAAAATAAGAGTGGATGACTAATTATCTGCACGCACTAAACTAGTTTAACCCCGGTTCAGGCTGGAAAGAAAGGATCATGTTGTAGGGTTAGATTTTCGGTGATTGCATTTATTATTTGCTCTTATTTAGACTTTTTTTATAGGGTAATTCAGATGAGTGTAATGTCCCTCCTTATTTTTAATAAACAAAAACAGTATGTCCTGCATATGCATCTTACTGGATGAACATGTATGTATTTAAATGGATAATGGATAATCACATATATATATATAGAAAGATGTAGATTTATTCTTGTAAATGCTTGAGAGAGGGAGAGAGAGTGAGAGAGAAAAAGACATAATGGCAGAAATGGTCCTGTCCAAACCTTTTTTCCCTACAGATCTACAGATGTTTTTCCTGTGTTCATGGCGTTGCTCTAACATGTGTATATACTAATGGAATTAAAAAGAGAGGAGGTTGTCTCATCCATTTCAAATCTGCCATTAATTGCTAAATTAAATGGATTTTTGTAATCATGGTTGCAATGTGAAAGATAAAATTATGCAGTTGTTACAAGGTATTTCCTCCGGATTTGACCCCTAAAACTGGCTTTTGTTGATGTATCCTGATGCAGTCATAGTAATTGAGTCATATTAAACCAGTGCATTTAAATGTCACCACATGAATCACATTTAAAAGTTACCTTACAAAACCCTTTTTTTTATAATGGCGTTTGCATTTTGCTTCACAAATAGTTGTTCTCCCAATCCAACCTCGATTTTCTTACTTTTTTTATTTTTTGGGGTGGGGGGGGATTAAATAGGCCTTCTATTGAATCTTTCCTAAATGAATTTCTAAAATATGTAAATTTATCTCTTAAATGTACGATTTCTTTTCAGTATCAGTGTTTATCATTGATGCGCACCGGGTCTGGACATCTGTTTTGAACCTCTGGACTAAGCTGAGGATTTTCAACTCTGGGTGGAGATGTGGAGGCCGCAGCAAATGCAGAGAAAACCCAGCTTTAGCTAATTAGATGTTGGAGAGCTGCTCTTCTGCTCTATCCAAACAGCATCTCTCTCCTGCTCTCTCTCTTTTAGCTTTTCTGCCCATGCTCATTCAGGCTCTCCATGCTGATAAATGATGTGTAATTTCAGTAATGAGTGGGAGTGTAAACATATGTGAAGAGAGGTAGTTTTCCCCCCACCTTTATTTTATGATGTACCACAGCTTCTCCACGCCATGACAGGGTGATGCAGCAGGTAAACCACCTCACAGTAATGGCAAGTGCAGCTACGCATTGAACATTTATCTCTCCAGTAACGAAGGTGTCTGAAATACGACTTGGATGACGTATCGTGAGGTCAGCGTTTGTGCAGATTGAAAACGTGAGTGATGCGGTCGCTGGCTTGCACGTCTCAAGTTCTTGTTTTTCTTGAGAAGCGGTTTGTGTTTCACATGTTGTATGCAAGTAAACTGCATCATATGGAATAACGATTCATGGGGAATGGGCTAGAAGACCTTAGCGCATTGTATAGCGTGTGGATTGACCAATCTGCAGAACAGTCGTGGCGCTCACATTTCATTCCCGTCAGTGCACTATAACAGAGCGGCCAGGGTTTTCAATTACCCTTGCTTTTGTTTGTTGTTCGACCAGAGTCTGGAAGGCAGTCCTTTTGTTTCATCCCAACATAGATCAAGGGCCAGACTCAATCAGCGGGACTTACAGACAGGGACAATAGTCACAAGCTGCTACAAAACAAGCAGAGGACAACAATCTGTAACAAGTAAATTGGTCTGTAATATATGGGCCCTTCATATTATGTCTGTTTCACAATACACACACAAGTATTAGCCGTTATTTATGTTTAGATGCCCTGATTTTCGTCTGAAATTGATTTAGAGCTTTTTGTTTATATGAACCCTAAATGTTGCAGTTCGATTCACTGTTTACTTGTGCATTACATGTATTTTAAGCAAAACTTTTTTGCATTCAAAACTGGAGAAAGGCCCGCAATAATGTTGCCAGATGTAGCTAGTAATGTTTTTAGCTTTGATGACGTATCTAAAAGGAAGGACACCTGACATTTTCATTAGAAGAGCTTTTTAGCAAATATTCATTAAATATTCTGACCGGTTTGAAACTTGTGATACATATGTTTGTTTAGTGTGACGTACACGTAAACATTCGCATCACGGCACTGAGCATGTGCACACGGTATTTTTGCGAAAACAGTCAAATTGAAGTATTTATATACTTAATTTGTTTCCTCTTAATGCGGTTATTTCAGGTCTACAATACCTCTTTCAATATGCTCAAGCTCAATTAGATGTTTACATGAAGGCTTCTTAGTCCGATTGAACCATCAACCACCGATTGATTATTTGGGTGCTTGATTGTCACAAAATCTAGTTAACATGAGGATGGTGTCACATTTACATTCAAATCTAATCCAAACTCCAAAGCACTTAAATCATTTGCATTCAGAGGCAATGCACCAGCCTCATTTGACTAGTCATGTCAGATTTTCTCTGAAGGTCTTGAACACATTCTATCACGGTAACCAGAATTGTTTTGTTTGTTAAAGTTCTGGGTTTTAAACTCTGACACATGTTTCGCCGCATTGACAGTATTACAACACTATTACAGTGGCAGCTAGGACAACTCATTATATTTTCTGAAGCTCCACATGCAAGGCTTATTATTTAAGGCACAGTTCGTGTGTAGAAAGAGAGAACTTCTAGCTATTCACTCAGTTGAAGGGAAAAACAATGATAGTTCTCACAACTAACAATAATGCGAAACATACAGACGTTTTGGCAAGCTGCATAGAGGCCAGAGCTACAGTACATCAAAACATAAAATATATACAGTAAACTAACTGGTTTTGATATAACACAGCTCTATAACTTTGGAAACTAGTGAGATGTAATACTGTAAGTTTTTAGACTGGAATCTGGGATGAAACATTTTATCACCTTGAAATGTGTTTTCCTCATGCCTCCTAAATGTGACTTTAGGAGGTCTGTGTGGACAAATAGACTTGTCTAGTTGAATTTAAGTGTTTCATTAAAGCTCTGTAATTATTTAGCAAATTCCACATAATATCTTTTTAATTATTGTTAAAGACTACTGATTCATTTTGATTGGCTTTTAAGAACAAATGTGTCTTGTGTACCCATTTAGTATCATATAACATTTGTACAAGATTCTTAAGAACTGTGTACATGCAAAAAATCTAATTCAATGCAGTAAAATTAGGTAAAATGGAAATACAGTTTGCAATAAAAGCTTTGTTCTTTTGTTGTTGTTTGTTTGAAGTACAGATGTTGATCAAAACAGACAGGTTTAAATTACTTGCAAAAGATGTAAATGAGCAATCTTAACTAACAGACAGGAAAGCAATGAGCCAAACGACACAAACACTTTTTACATTTATCACTTTCATGCAGACCAGGCTTATTTATTAGCTATTAGGGCGTTGTGTGATGAAGTCGTCTCTTTCTCACCCTTGTCTGTGTATCTATCAAAGACTGCAAAGGACCTAAATATGCATCTATGTGAGTAGCATTAAGAAGTCTGTTCGAAGAAAAACAGCTGTTTAGTCACAATATACCACTTGCTCTTATTTTTCTTTTATACTGTAGTTCTATGCAATGCAGCCACAGTAATATTTCATTATAAATAACAGTTAAATGATGTGTTATTCGAATGCTTTTGACTGAGGTAATGTGATGTAATACAAAGTAATCATTCTTGACAGACTGCTGTAAGCTGCAAGCTAAAGTTGTACAGTTTCTGCAACTTCTCAAATGCAGCTTTTATCATCTTATGGAGAAAACTTACAAAAATGAGTTTTTTTTCAAGACGTTGTATACTGTAGGGGTATTTTTCCTGATAAAATATTCATTTTGTTTCCAACCTCAGTCGAAGGTGAACATTTCGATGTGGCTCTTTTAACATAACATATGATGTTGGTTATAAACAGAATGTTAAACATAAAGCAGTAAACATCTATAGTTTTTGACGTGCACAAAGTATATGATTGGTTAAACAATTCAGCCTTCTAAAGTCAGTGCTCTCATCTCACGTTGGGGGACTTTGTTCTTTCTTTTGGGACATAAGTGTCAAAACAGCAACTCTATTGAGATGAAACCTATGAATCCTGTGCTAAAGGGCTTATTAAAATGCAGAAGGTGATGAAATTACGTTAATGCAGTTTTATTTTATATATTTATATTTTCAGGCTTGGGTAATTCTTTGTAAAGGAAGTATAGACAGGGAAACAGTTCTTTTTCTGCCTACACTGTGAGATCTGCTCACGCTCTGCATATCATTTGTTGTCTTGTGAAAGACTGACTGGTGAAAAACACTGTTCTGTCAAGCCCTACTGAACATCTCCCACAATGCCTTAGCAGACACCTCTGCTGTTTCCTTTAATGAAGAACACTTTGCCTACGTTCTCTCTCACTTTTTCACAACTTTTCAGTGTATATGCGGTGAGAGAAACCGGTAAAAAATTCTCTTTTAGACTAACGACAGGTGTGCTAACAAGGCTGTTGGCACAATAGTGCAGGCATCTTTTTGTTGTAGTTCGGTGATGGTTAGAAAAAACTCCTTTTTTATGAGTTACAAAACATCAGCAAAAATGATATTGCTGCTTTATAAATATTTCCTCTCCTTATTTGATTGTTTACACATAGCCTAGTTCCTCTGACGCTGTTTTATACTTATTTGTGCCATGTATTTATAATTTGTTTTGGCATTTAATTATACAATTTACGTGTATATCCCTAACAGACTTGTAAATGTACAAAAAGTAGTACAATAAATGATTCATTGATAAATATACAGTCTGGTCAATTAACATCAGGAAAGATGGGTATTAATTTTGCAGTACATTTTAAATAATAACTTTACACCACAGAATAAACTTGCTTTTTTCGTCCCACAGTTTATTCACAGGAAGAATTCATTAACATATTCCAAACAAACAAATAAATATTGTCTTGTTAAATTACCGGAACAGCTAATTTTGCTTTTCCGACCAGACATTCTCTAGAGATTTAACCCATTGCATCCTTAGCATTGGCTGATTATAACCTTGTCCAATAGGAAAAATAATTCTGCTTTGGTCTCTGGATGTTAAGAGCTGCTATTATACTAACGTGCACTGATTAAAGCTTTCTGGTGACACATAATGAGAGTCAACATTTGTAAAAACAGAGTGGATGTGGGCTTTGGTAAAACCAGACATCTTTAACATTCTGTTGTATTATAATTGTATTATGAATATTTCCAGTAATAACCCATAATTATAGGAGATGCTGGATTATTCTGACTTGTGGTTGTGAACAGCAGGAAACTATAGTGAGATAATAAACAAGTATTTTTTACCTATTGCTAAGTTAAAATGACAATGAAAACAACATATAAAAATAAAATCATTCAAAATATTAAATCTAAAATTATATATATAGAATTAAATAAACTGCAGGCTGCATCCAATCAAAATGCACTGCGTTTTTATGCATGCAAAGCAGTCACTAACGCATTTGCTGATGCACAGAAGGATGTGAACATACAGATGACACATAATAAGGCCACTTACAGTGAAAATGCTGCTTCCCCTGTAGTATCCACTGAATATACACAACTGCAGCACAATTATTCCGATTAACTCAATCTTTAGGCATATATTGAACATCTCAGTGTCATGTATCTGTGCTGACATTTCTCTAACAGGGTTTGCCTTTGAGGGAACACAGCGTAGATGGACTGTCTTTTTATCCCGAATCCCAGACTTGTTGATTAGATTGTCTGAGGCCAAATGAGTGTCGGATGACTTTCATTAGAGTCATTAATCCATCAGTTGAGTTTCAAAGGGTCTGGCATGTCTCAAATTAGGATGGACTGCAATACAACTCAGTCTTGATGTTCTGACTGTTCATATTTGTTGGTGCTCCAACCAATTCGTGAATACACGCGTACATGAGCATGTGTGTTTTATGAGCCGTGTCCTTTGAAGGCGATCTGCAAGTGCCCAGCCACTCTGTCTTTTTATGGGAGTTTTATGGAGCCTCTCCCAGATGGTGGATAGATAGGTGTTAGATTGTGACTGCTATAATAGGCCACAGGACAAAGTGGTTCATCTCTGGCCTTGACACGCTCTGGGGATTGAAACTCAAGAGTGTATATATATCAAGACACCGCTGGTTAATAAAATATTCCATCATGTCTGTCAGCAGGAAAGCTTTTTGTGCTTGAGTCTGAAGTGTCCAAGGCTATCTATGAAACATGGGGACTGATGAAGTCATTGTTTCTTTAGATGTGATCATTTTAAATCATCAATTTACAGTGCTTACAGTAGCTTTATGTCCTTTCCAGTAAACATGTGAACTCACAGTAAATAACCATTTACCACACTACAACGATCATGATAATATTAAAAAAATGCATACATTCAATTCATTTTGAATTAATTTTAAAGAAAGTTAAAATAGACAACCATTAACCACAGATTTTTGAAAAGACTTTATATATATTTTGTTTTATATATTTTATGTAGGTTAGTTCAGTTCTTCCATGAAATCTAAGAAACACACTTATGATGAACAGAGAGAAAAAAGATATGTTCAGGAAGATATTTGTGCTATTTAATGAGCAATTCCCACAATGCACAGCCTGGTTATGTTTTAATTAACGCGAGTGTGTTGGCACTGAGCAATAGAAAATCACCCCCTCCTCAACCCCTTTACCCCCTCATGTTCTGCAGAACCCTAAACCTGCCCCGCAGGTGAGCATTGATGAAAGAAGAGAATGATTCATGAGCTTACCTGCCTGCCTCTCCCTCCGAGACCCGGCCAACTGCAGGCATTATCAGTAGTAAATGGGTCTGAAAACGCTTCGGCCAGGACAGGCCGTACGCCTTGTGATTTATTGGCCATGATGCTGCAAATAGTTAGTCGTGTTACCAGAGGGATATAAGCATTTTCATGGCCACAGTTCAAGTTTATTTCAGACATAAATTCTGGGTGACGTAGCAGGGAAAAAAAACCACAGTAAATTTATGACAAGAGAGATGCTGCTTGCAAGCAGCCAGCAGGAAGCGTTGTTTTAACAAACCAAGGACAAGGATGAACGACTGTTTTGTTCTCTTATCTTATGTTTTGTCAAGAGCTTCGTTAAAGGTGTTTTCCATGAGCAAAAAAACAAGAACATTTGCTAGAGGACCTTAGAAATAACATGTGATGGAGCTACTTGTAAAAGTCCTCAAAGTTGATCTTTGAAGTGAAAACCAAAAGAATTAGGCTTTCTAGAAAAGAAACGGACAGTTTTGATGTCGTTTAGTGCTTTTTGCAGCACAGTTGTTTCATGCACCATGGAGAACAATTAACATTTGATCCTGACTCGCTGCAAGCATGTGAAGGGCAGAAAAATGGCGAAGGAGCTTTAGTGGCAGTGATCAGTGCGTTGTGAATGAAAACATCACTCCAGCTTTCTGGTCCGTCTCTTTGTCTCTCTATGCTTGTTAATGCTTAGAAACTGTGATCAATGTACGTGATCGATCTCCTGCACAGCTGGCTGGACAGGATCACATTTCCCTCCACTTTACAGCATGTCTCAAGGGGCGGAAAACATTTACCTCACATTAGACATGGTCACGATGATCCTGTTTACTGGCCGACCGAGCCTTTATATTAATTATTTACCTCACATTGCGGAACAAATCATATTATTAGCGCTAAAATGCTCGGGAGCGTGCTCTGTTTTCAGGAGAACTGACTTGTAAACACTGTTGCGAGTTGGTATTTGCATTCATGTTGACCTTGAAATGTCTTGAAATGTGAAATGTTTTTGAATTTGAAATTATTTTAGAATAATATTATGTCTATCTTTTGTATTTGCAGAAAGCAGCCAATTTTCCATAGTTCTCTGGACTTTTTTTTATGTATTTTTTATCAATTTTTTATATTTAGGATATTTTTTAAACTTAAACTCAAAGTAACTTTCAAACAGTTTCAGCTGTTTCCATGAACTGAGTCAGATCTGGGCCTGTTTTGAGTTCTGATCTTTCTGTATCACAGTGTTACCAAGAGTTATCATACACACTAAGCATACATACAAATACACCACAGGAAAAAAATACTTAAAGTGGCCCTATTATGGATTTTTGAAAGTGAATGAAACATCCTGCAAAGTTTTAAATCTAATAGTGCGCTGTTTGTTTATTTCTCAAAAGAAAGAGTCAAAAAAAAATGAAAGTGTTATTTGACCTTGCATGCATGCATGGATCTTCCAAAACCAAAATATGAATCTTTCATAACCCATAAAAGGAGCACTTTAAAGGAACAAAGCAACGTCATTGTAATCTTATTGGTAGCGTCACATTTAGTACAGTTCCTTCAACTAGACTTACAGAAATGAAGTAGAATTTGTAGACTCAGTCCTGCACATGGTGGTTAAAGTTAAGTGCTTGTGTGCGAATGGATCCTTTTGGGCCATCTCTGTAAGTACTGTGTTTAACTCAAAGTAATTTGTAGTGTGACACGATCATTGTCATCAGAGAAACACCAGAGAGAGCCCTAATGAAGAGTAACTTTGATAAACTGCGGTTTCTCTTGGTCCCTGACAGTCTAAACTGCATCATATATAGACTGAGAATAAACAAATTCGCAGCACATGGGATTTCCTTTGTTTTAGCTAACAGTGTTAACGAAACAGTGCTCCAATTTAAAAATGAATTTCTCGCAGCAACAAAACTCAAGCTCAGGCAATGCCAAGGTCATGGGTTCGATCCCCAGGGAATGCATAGAGTGCTAAGCATATACTTTGAATGCAGTGCAAATCATTTTGCATAAAAGCATCTGCCAAATACATACAGTAAATATAGCAGTTTTTTTAAGTTTGTAGCAAAAGCAATGTCATAGGTTCATGAAATGCATAAGCTGATCAAATATATACTTACCTGTATGTTTTCATCTGCCAAATGCATAAATCTATATCTGAGCGCATTTAAATGTGTTTAAGTTCCTAGGAATGGCAAGGTCTTAGGTTTGATTCAGATGCATAAATAAAATTGGATACACTATAAGGCAGTTTGGATAAAAATGCTGTCTAATGTGCAGATGAAGGAAAAAACTTTAGGTTGCCTGACAAACTGTGAAACCTTGGAAACTTCACTATGACCTGCCAATTGATTTGATATTTCTCCTGTTTCTATTCAGAAGGCATCCCATAGACTTCCTTCAGTTTTTCATCCAGTTTTTGTTCCTTCTGCTTTGCATGGACTATAAGCCAATTTGTCTCATCTCCCTGAGATTTACTGCCTAAATTCAGCAAGCTCTCTGTTTTCATTCTTTATAAAAAGAAGTGATACTTGAGAAAAATGTAAGAGCGTTCATAATAGATAGGCTGATGGCAGCTTGGTAGGAAAGCCTTGACAATATTGTGATCTTATTTCATTTCTGACCTGTTTAGTCACTGAAGAGAGAAGAGAGATGTCATATTTCATCTCTGATTGGACAGGCATGATTCTGAGTCACCTGTATAACATGACGCCCTCTGGCTCTCCTTGCCAAAAAAAACATCAGTTGTACACTGTCACCTCTGTAAAGATGTCATTATCTATTCACAGCTCATAATTTCAGGCATGATGTGAAAGCGTGTCTTGTCAGAGTTTAAGTGTCGTACCAATCACAGACCTGCTTTAGGCTGAGTTTTCCACTCCGTGCCCGTGAGGGGAAGTGGCCTGCTGGGTCTGGCCCCACTCAGTTTCAATGCAATCTGCTACCGCTGTGGGCGGTGAGCCTGTACGCTGACGGAACTGCTTCTGTTATCAAAAGGAGGCTCCGGGTTAGCAGTGTTTCTCATTTAAGTCATCTTGTCATGCATTACTTACTAAATGTTATACTGCAAAGCAAATAAATTGTTCGGAAATGCAACCAAGCTTACAGCAAGGAGAAGTGCATAGGATTTGTTACCGAATGTATGTTGTATCATGACAGTCCATGTGCTGCTGCCCCCCACTGGCTCATATCCTGAGTGACTGTGAGTGTGTGTAAATTTGTTCCTCGATGTGAAATACAACATGAGAGAAGAAAACGAGAGACAAGAAAAGTTCATGCCTGAGAGCTTCAGTGATTTCTTGATTGCTTCAGCGAGTGCTTGGTTGTTTGAATCAGATGACAGGTAAAAAGAAACCCCTCAGGTGTTCGTGTTAATTGACCCTAGCATTAGCCCAGGCCAGGATAATTTTTCACCATTAAAACATTAAACATATTATGCCTTTTAACACACATTTTCTTTCTTTTGAGGGCTGGACAAGGCATTGAAAGAAGTAAAATGTTAAGTTGTGTGAATATATAGTATGTTTCTATAGTTTTGCTGTAATTTTAAGTATTTCATTGGATATACTGCTTTTTGCATGGAGTGAAATGAGCTCTAAATTTGATTTGGTTCTCAAAGTGATTCAGTATTGATTTATGTGGACAAATATCAAGTATGCATGTGCAAAATCTCTCTAAACGAATGCTTTATATGTCTCACTTTATACATTATTATATATTTATATTTTATGCGTCAATTTGTTTTTGAAATGAACGGTGGCTGTCCCACTATCACTCATAATATAATGAATAAGAAACCTATAGTGCATATGTAAAACAACATATATAAAATCAACATGTTCATTCATGGTAATTTTGTGCTAGAAGCGAAGAAGGAGAGATTATCTTTTATTTATAAAAACTGGTATCTGATAGCTCCAAAATCAATGAAAATGTCATGGAAAAGTCATGAAGATTTACTATGTGTGAAAAGGTGTTGATGTAAGCCTTTGTTAGCCTTTATGATGACCATCTTTGAGATAGAGAGCGATTCAGTCACCAGTGCCAGCAGCGTGACTACAGGACAGTGCATATTCTCTCATGACATCATTTTTAACACATCAGTGCACATTAAACACAGTTGCCTCTCGGAGGCACAGAACGAAGGACGGACGAATGCTATATATTTAATCTGCTCTTGAGATGCTCTTCATCGAGTCTCTGAAACCACGGAGCTTCAGCGTTCACTCACTGTTTGCGATGCCTCACAGTGATTCTTTTTCATTCATTAAGCATTCTGGTAAACATAACCATAAAGTAGCCATTAGACATTTCCAAGAGAGCATCTGTTGACTAATTAGAGTAACCCTTAGTGGCTGTAAAAACCTTGATTTAATTTGGTCTTTGAGTAGCCACACACGGTAGTGTTTTATCTAAAAGAGATTGTGGCACGAGCAATTGGATGCAAGCGCAGAATTGTCTACTTGAACTCCCGCCGTTAACGAGTTAGCATGTAGCTTGGCAACCTCTGGCCATGAACTCTCCCGAGGCTGATTTGGTGCAATTAGAAAATTGTTGTTTTAATAAGCATAAGATAGCAAATCATAAACAACCAGCGGCTTTCGCCTCCATGTGCCATGAGGTGCTGTGACCTGGTTCACTCTCTCTCTCTCTTTCTCACGCTCACTGCAGTGCGTTTAAGTTTCCAGGAATTCTCTGAAGCCAATGATTGTGTTATTCCACACTTTCATGGCGTGTGCACACTGGTTGATGTGTTGAGAAATGAGAGGGAAATGCCGTCCGCCACATGTGCAGTCATATTTTATTTCTCACCAGAGTTTCCCTGTGCCTTCCTGAATTTCATCACCTCTCAGACTCGCACCTGCTGATGGTAGCCCACATAAAAGCAACAGCAGGACATGGAAAGCATACAAACATCCTCACAAGTCAAACAGCACTCCAGTCTTTTAACACTGCATCTACCTTTCCAAAACTAAGAATTTTAATGAGCGTGTTTATAGTAGTGGCAGTTTTGTAAGTGTGGACAAGTCACTTGTCCTTAATGAGGAGTGGGTCACTGCATGTAATCATTTTAAGTTATCAGCTTAAGTTTATTTGATAGAAAAATCAACCGATTGCACATTATTTCTTAAATGGCTTGACAACTCACTTTTCTTTCCCTTAATTTATTTCCTCTTGAAACAAAATCTCTTACTACCATTTTCCTTTCTGCAGTATATATATATTGTGCACTGTATAGAAATTGTCTCTATGCATGGAATAACAACATATTGTCCAAATGTGCGATGTATACCAGACTACATTTCATGCAAAACTGCATATGTGCAGAACTTGACCTTGCATTACTTACATAACAGGAGCCGGCAACCTTTTTGGCATGATGTGCCATTTTTAATTTTTCTGGTTAACCGCTGTGCCAACACCACTCCCCTCCCACCTTTTAATGCATGCTATATTTATACAGTACCTAATGTTTTTTTAAATATGATAAAAATGGCATATTTCTATGATGATAATCACATATTTTTCTGAAATTAATCGCGATTAATTCCAACTAACAGTAACATTTTTAAATATACTTTTGTAGTGCAATAATTTCACATTCAAACATTACATTAATGTACAAACAAAATAAAGAGTACATTTTTCATATTTGTATAACAGCTTTTTTTGTGACTGAAAGCCAGCCTTACTCTGATGTCTCTTGAATTTATTTTTTCCGCTGGTAGCTATTGAATCATTGAATAGCCATTCAACATTACAAAGCTATCTCATAAAACCACTAAAACAAACAATCGTCACATAAAACCATTATAATACCAATACTAATTTCTTAATAACATTGTCCCCCCTCCCAAAAAAAAAGTTCTTCAACATAACAGTATACTGTAATCGAGAAACTTAATAAAAAGAGCTTTTAATTTAGTTTTAACTTAAAACAATGTTCATATGTCATGTTTCAGCAGAAATATACAGAAATTGAAGTTATCAGACACATTCTAAATTAAATATAAATTAATCCAATGCTTTTTTCTTTGTACTTTGATTAATAGACATCACAGCAGCTGGTTATTGTAGCTTATTTTGGCTGTTATTTCTTTAAGAGCTGCCGCTGCTGAATGTGACGCAGTTCTGACACAAATATCATTTACTCTCAACTCTTTTACCTTTTCTGAGACAGCGCTGGGCTGCTCCAGAACATTTCAAACACATGTTCTTTAATATTTTACATGCTTGCAAAGTTTTAAGGCAGCTTTAATAGTTTTTTTGGAAGCTTCATGACTTAACTGACCATGACGTTACATGCACGTAGCTTATTACGTGCTTTGAAATGAAAGGATACAGCCTACAGCGTGCTCTGGTGTCTTTGTGAATGTATTTGAAGAGCGCGCGCTGCAAGCACAGTACCGTTTGCCTGGCACTGAAGTGAGGTGGAACGTGTGTCTGAAATGTCTCCCATTTGATATGGTAGTAAAGGCATTCTGCGACTGAATAAATGCACTTCTTGTCAAGGGAGAAAGTGACAGAAGCAGCAGTTGTGAGTGGGGTGACCAATCCTAGCCACGCCCCTGCGTTAATTGCATTAACGCATTCATCTGAAAGAATTAATCGCATGCGTTAACGTGCTAATTTTTAAACCACTCAATAAAAAAAAATATCTAATACCACTTTATATGTGTGACAAGGTCAATGCATTAAAACTGTTCAGTTTAATCACAGCTCTATATTAATGCACTGCTTTAACTTATGCTATAATTTAAACACACACTCGCACAGAGATCAAAGATCGCACTGTGCAGAAAGTAACATTCAGAAGCTCATAAACTTGTTGTAAGCGTTTTTCTTAATAGATTCTGAATCGCTACATTATATTTAATGAAAGGAGAGGAGAGGACATGATATGTGGCTAGTGTCCCATACTTGGATTTTGTGCTCTGCCTTTAATTTAAAACAGTAGTGAGAAGTGAACCACACGCACATACAAAAAGAAAAAATAAAATAAAATAGAGTTTTACATCTCACACTAGTAGTATTTATAGCTCATATCAGGCTGTGACTATGAGAAGTTATTACCTCAAAATGTACAACAGTATGCATTATTGCTTGCGTGTCAGCGATTACCCCTCGGCCTTTAGATTGATGACAATAATATCAACTACAAATTTGTCTTTACTCATTAACTCAAGATCAGACTACCAAATGTTGCTGTGAAACACATTTTAACACAAAATTAAATAAAAAATTAAAATAAACACGCAATATAATGAAGTAATATGACAAAAAGCATAGAAAACTATCTATTTTCTCATTTAATGTACTGTTTTTAAACAGGATTAGAGCGCATACGTTGTGTAATGATTGTTATTATTAAATGAGCCAGTACTGAAGTTCGATGAAGAGGCCAGTTGTCATCAGCGGGGGTTCATTGATGCGTTCAACTGGTCAAATCAAATTATTTGCGTATGACTTTGTATCTCTGAGCTTTTTTCTGCATACTTAGATCTGTGATGTTTATAATTACAGAAGGGGAAAATACAGTGTTTCTTAAAACAATTTTATCATGCATTTGTATGCAGCCATTTGTGTCAGCAATATTCTTTGTCCGTTTTCCACTGTAAATTATAAATGTGTATATCTGTTAAAAGTTTGTTTTTCAGCTTTTAGGAGTACACTAGAATAGTCCTGTTAATGGCCATAAACTGACATAATTAAATGTAGAATATTATTGTGTAACACATATTTAAATCTAATTGTTAGCTTGATGATGTAGCTGCAAAATTCATGCCGTGCATTAAATATAACGTCTTTGGGGATTTACTGGGTTAGTTCAAAGAAAAATGTGATTGAAAATCCAGAAATGCTGTCCAAACCTACATAACTTTCTGTCATCTGTGGATCATCTAAAATATATTTAGATTAAATATATTAAATATATTCATTAGCAGGAGAAGCTTTGAGGTTCATGCAGTGTGTTTATTTTTGGGGCGAGAGCATTCATCAGAGTGAAGCACAGGGTGGAGAAGCATACGGCATCTTTTGAGGACAGCTGGAGGAAGGGGATGCTGGGATACGTAAGCTCGCTATTCTCCTGCTGGCTGACTGGGAGTAGTTCCCCGGTGTGGGATGAGAACATGATTGAGGGGCTCCAGGGGCTTATGACCACATTAAGACCCCCATCGGTCCACGAGACAGATGGACCGTATCTCATGATACCACAGTTGCCGCCTCCCAGTTGTTTAATCTACAACATGATTTATTTAAAGATTTATTTTGTGACAAAAGTCTCTTCAGAGATGTAGTTTACAGGTGCGGTACAGATACAGCAGCCTCAGCTAACTTTACTCCCACATAAATGTGATGCTGGCTGCTTTGGCCTTGATCAGGCTTTTTCTCTGTTGATCAGTAGCCCTTGGACTGAACTGAGGCATCCAACTGAGTGTATTTCACTTTGTGTGTGGAAGCTTTCCTCGTGTGTCAATAACAGTTTAGTGTGCGTACGCAATCGAGTAGGAGTGTCAAACACGCTGAATACTGAATCTGGCCTGTGGGTAAAATACTGTCACTTCACACACAAAAACAAACATCTGTGCTTTATTATTATACTGGTTTGATGCACATTTAAGCTACAACAGAACAGATAAAAGCGGTAGCAGCCTCTATTTTTAATTATATGCTGCACAAATAGTACATGTTTTTCAGGATGTGTGAATGTGTATGACACAACTGTTTCAATAATAATTACAGAGTTTGACTGACAAGCCGATCTGCTATTGTCATGCAGTGTTTGTTTGTTTTGGTATTACAGCCTACATTTTGAAAATATGTTGTTGCTGTAGCTTAAATAAGCATCAAACCAGTATAATGTTTACTGTATGCGTGTGTATTAATATATAGCTACTTGGGGTGTGACGAGATAATTATCCCACGAGACGAGAAGAGACGAGACACTGGGTTCACGAGAACAAATAAATTCTCAATTAAAAAATATATTGGGAAAAAAAGGATTTTATTCAACAAAACCATTTAAAAAATGTAGCTGTATTTTGTAATCAACATTTTGAAATTAAACTGTGAATTATATGCAGTAATAAACAACATGTGAACACTGCAAAATATTTTGCCACAAACTGACAGGCAGGTAATTACTCAAAAAGTATAAACAGTATAAATAAATAAAAACAAATAACACAAATATGCCCTTAAAAGCAGGGTAAGTGATTTTTCAAAAAAGCTTCAGAAAGCAGAGTCGGGCCAAATACCAAAACAAACTTGTCTAGAGCAAACACCGTGCCGGCTTAAAGGCCAAAGTATACTTCGGCCATCTGCATTACAGAATTTTCGTCATCAGGAGGGTTAGCCAACAGCCGCGCACCCTGTCAGCATGCAGGCAAATCAAGTCCGCATACAACAGCGTATGCGCAAGAAGACTGCTAAAAGAGTGCCACTCAGGTAGGTAGCATTGCGCGTGTTGAGCTTGTCCGTCTGTACTAATTGAGTGTAATTTGAAAGCTCTGTGCGTGAGACGGAACGGAGTGCAGAAAGTGAAGTACATATGTAGAACGCAGCAGCAATGTTCTGTCAGAGATTTGCTGCGCCGCATCATACCACTATCGCGAGGATATCGTCAAGTTCTTGCGAGACCAGTCCCATCTCGCGTGCCACAAGATCTTGTCACAACCCTAATAGCTACATATTATATACACACAACACACCCACATATGTATCATGTAAACAAAAACTTTTATTTTAGATGTGATTAAAAGCGATTAATCGTTTGACAACACTTAACATTTAATTTCACAAATGAGTATTATTGCAATTTTTAATAATAGTTAAGAATTATTTAAATATTTTTTATTCATATTTTAATGTAATATAGTTTTAAATTGAATGCATATGAACAGTGTATTAATAATAATATTTTTACAAATATTTATTATTACATCAAATAACTATTATTTTTAAATTTTAGATATATAAATTAGTTTTTAAAAAAAGGCATTCTACATTTTAATGTTTTTTAAACCACCACAGAAGGATTGAATGTCAGAGACGTGGCCTGGTGGGTGGTGCAGGTGCCTTGTGTTGCGTGGTTGGTGCATATGTGTAGGCGATATTCCCCTTTATCTCAATTTCCTGCTTTTTTAAACATTATTCCTGCCAGTTTCTGTCAAAATAGGCTTTGAAACAATAGTTCACTATTAAATTTGCTCACCCTCGCACAGATTTTTATGTGTAAGAAAATAGTGTGAACCTTGGCTTTAAGAAAATGCATGGTCTTTTATATATTCAACAGTTAGCATGCTGCCGGACCAGATGTGATTCCGTGAGCTGCATGTTGAACATACACCGGTCTGTTCACATGAAGCATGAAATGGGAAACGTTTCTGCAGAGCAGCACTCTATAGGAATCAAACTCTGCCCTCAGGTCTGGAGAAACCTAAGCACGTCATTCCATCGGTGTGTAATGCAGATCATCCAGCCTCTCGAGACTGATGGAATCAGATTGTGAGGTTTAGCTGGAGATTCGTTCCTGAGAGGAAACAAACGCACACAGATCACCTCTAATTCTGCAACGGGATCTTTACATCTCATGAAAGTCACAAAGCTTCCTGATAGAGCACATGGTCGCCTATGCATGTGCACACCTGTGTGCGGAGTGTTTATTTAGGTGGTGATGGGGAGTGTGTAATAAGCCTGTGTGGTGCTGTAACGTGGCTGTTCTCAGCAGTAATCTCCTCACGTCAGGACATTATTAATGTGAGAGATGGATCTGCAATGAGCTGCCCGCAGGATAAACCGTAGGAGAGAAGCTCCTACGAGCAGAGAGCAAAGTCCTTCTCCAACACAGACACAAACAAATTGTTTTTATGGAGTTAATTTCAGATAAAACAAGAAATGCACCTGAATCACTGCTTCATGGACAGATGGAACTGACAGTTGTGCTGTTATACTACAGACTCACACAACAAAGCTAATTTACTGTACAATCGCGGTCTTTTAGAAAGTTAGTCTAGTTACAGCTTTAGAAACAAGGGTAAATGATTTTCGAATAATGTAGGTTCATGCTTCTGTTTGTGAATTTGCTGATTCACACTCCTGCTTTAAGAAGTGCATTTGTGATACGTATTTGATTTTTCTTTCAGTGGTAATCAAAACCATGCTGTAAATGCAAAATCGTTAGTCCTGCTAGTAACAGTGAATTGATAGTGTAGTGATTAACTATAACTGTGGCTGTAATTATTAGTGAGATTATGCCATGGCATAAGGCAAAATTAATAATTTATATCTGATCTCTGGCATATGCTGTGATTTATCTATATGTGTGTGTGTGTGTGTGTCTGTTTGTCTATGGTGTCAAAATCTAAATAACACTCTATCTCTATTGGATCATATTTCTACAATATTTCTGTTACTTCAAACAAACTCTACCCATATTTGCCAAGAACCCAAAGTCAATCACATCAAAAAGGAGTCTCATGTTTTCCAAAACCAAATGATCTGAGCTTTCACTATATAACCAGTAACATCACTTGTATCTGCAGCCAAGTCAAGAGCCATGAAAGAGCAACCTCAGAGCGATAAAATTGTCCTCTGTGATGTTACAGAGAGTGAAAGCATATTCATGTGTGTGTGTAAATGTGGCTCCATCAGAAGTGAAATGCTTTGCTTCGGTGATGGACTGGGCAGTGTGGAGATGAAAGAGGATTGGGCAAGGCCTCTGAGATCTGTTATTAAAGCTAATTGGCCGTGCTGTTTGCCGAAAGCCTTGCCATAGTTTGACACGTTTGATGATAGGTTTCCCGCGTCCTCCGCTAGACTAAAGGAAGAGCCAGAGTCTGTCCCTGTCCCATTTCCCTCAATCCTGTCCACACCCTGTCCTCAATCTCTTATTCACTGGCTTCTTGTCTGCTCCGGGTCTGTTCTAATGACAGCCCTTGTGGTATTGTTGGAGAGACATGTTATTTGATCGTAGTGAGAGTGTTGACAGGCCATTAGTACAGGAGGCTTGAGGTGTAAAGTTAATTTCCCACCCCAGAGGAACATGTAGGTATAGGACAATTGGTTAGATGTGTGTGACATCACTATGCCATACGTTTATAAGAATATGGTCAGAAAGATGGAGAGCAAGGATAAAGATAAGAAAAGTCATTCCCCAATGAGAAATGGAATTACACAAAGTGTTTCTAGCACTTGAGTGAGTAAATAAGTGAGTAAAAAAGTGAGTGTTGCCCATTTATTTCATAAACACAGTATGAGTAATTATTGTCTTAAATAGGCATTCAGGTCTCATTTACAGTAAATCAGTTGCATGAACTGTATTAATTAAATTTCTGTGCTTTCGTTTAGAAGTATGGGGTCAGTAATATTTAAATTTTCCTATTTGTTTTGAAAGAAATTAATTATTTTATTTAATGAAGCATTAAATAGATCAAAAGTGACAGTAATAGCAGTATCAAATAAATGCTGTTCTTTTGACCTTTCTATTCATCAAAGAATCCTTAAAAACAGAATGTTACCAAAAAAAATAAAGCACCATGACTCTTTTCAACATTAACAAAGGGAGTTCTGGGTATTTGCCAAGTGGTTGTTTGCTTGCAATATATATATATATACTCTTTTTGTAATTTTGGGATTTTTTGCACATTTTGCTTTTTGGTTAAAGTTATGCATTCAGTAGTTTAAAAGGCTGGCTGCATAATTTAAGGTATCAGTCATGTTTGTGGCACAAAAGGCATAGTTTAAAGCTTGGGGTTAGTGGTTTGTTTAAACATCACTAATGAGCCTCTTAACCTGCCAAAAGATTTTTAATAAACCACTAAAATGACACCAACAATGTCAAAAACAACATCACCCGAGCCACTAACATACAGCTCAGTCCTTGACAGACTAAGGTCAGCGTTTATAAGGCCACACACAACAAAGATTAGACAAATACATGAGATCAACTGCATATTAATGACTTGCTCGCTGTGTATGATGGATGTAGTAATCCATATAAATTACAGTTTAAAGATTATCTATAATTGCTTGGGCCTAATACATATTATATAAGTGGAAAGATGCATATTAAATATGTAATTCTATTTATCTAAGCAGTAAATGGCAAATGGATATGAGGAAAATATGTGTTTCCTTTTCCTATGCGATTGAAATCTCACCCCAGTCAATTCTGAGCAAATCCTCGCGGCTTGCAGCGCATAATAAAGCCCAGACTGTTCGCAAAGCAGAAACTTTATCTCACCACAGAGAAAATAATCACAGTTTTCTCTGTGTATATAATTGAGGGCAGCCCTTGAAAGACAATAGAAGAGATTGAAGTGGCCTGGTTAATTGTCTGTGGGTTTGTGCACCGTGTCTTGACTCTAAAGCAGAGATTCCCTGCTGCGGTCCAGGGGATGAGAGCTGAATTAGCTGGGAGAATATGACTCTAATATTATTCACATTACAAGCTACAGTACAGGGTTTTTCATCGGTCAAAAACGGTTTTCGGTGGTGACTTATGGTTATTTACACACAGTAAAAAGTACACGGTCAGGAGAGGCGTTTCAGTTCCCAGCGGATTCCGTTCTGCAGTCACGGCCAGGAGTGCCGTTCCTGAGCCCCGTTCCCGAATCACGGCCAGAAGAACCGTCCCTGATCCCTGCGGATTCCGTTCTGCCGTCACGGCCAGGAGAGCAATTTCAGTGCCCAGCAGATTCCGTTCTCCAGTCACGGCCAGCAGTGCTGTTCCTGAGTCCCATTCCCGAATTACGGCCATAAGAACCATCCCTGATCCCTGCGAATTCCATTCTGCCGTCACGGACAAGAGAGCCATTTCAGTGCCCCGTGGATTCCGTTCTGCAGAAACGGCCAGGAGTGCTGTCCCTGATCCCTGCGTATTCTGTTCCGCCGTCACGGCCAGGAGAGCCATTTCAGTGCCCCGCGGATTCCGTTCCTCAGTCACAAGCAGGAGTGCCGTTCCCGAGTCATGTTCCCGAGTCACGGCCATAAGAACCGTCCCTGATCCCTGTGGATTCCGTTCTGCCGTCACGGCCAGGAGAGCCATTTCAGTGCCCCGCGGATTCCGTTCTCCAGTCACGGCCAGCAGTGCTGTTCCTGAGTCCCATTCCCGAATTACGGCCATAAGAACCGTCCCTGATCCCTGCGGA
>JAUMHR010000099.1:321821-334771 GCA_032361145.1 Enteromius fasciolatus | reverse complement strand
CTACTGTATCGTATCCAACCGAACCGTGATTTTTGTGAGCTGTTACACCCCTAATATATATATATATATATATATATATATATATATATATGTGTGTATATAAAGTATTTTGTTAATAAAAAATTATGCTTGTTGATGCTAAAAAAAAATAATCAGTTATGAAACACTTAATTTCAGGTGCAAAGAAGCTTATTTTAAACTTAATCATTCAGCTCAAGTCAGTTTTATGTTTATTCAATTTAATGCAAAGTTAGTGTCATTAATCCAGCTAAATTCAGTTCAAATTTTGTTCCCATCTGAGTCACTCCAGTTAAAATTATAATATAAAAATTTCACAAAATTTCACTTAAAATAAAGAGCCAAATTCAACAAACAACACTGTTAGAGAAAACTTGTGATTGCACTTTTCACTCACAGTTATTGAGATATAACTCTTTTGACAACTTCCCCATTTTAAATCCACTTTAGTTTAGTTTACAAGCCTCATCCAGCTTTGGCATTATTACAAAGCCTGTCATTAAACTTCGAGACTTTTCGTCTGTGCAAACAGTAAAATTAACCCATCAACAACACTCGGTGATAGACGTGAGCAATTTCTAAATTATATGTTGTCACAAAGTCTGTGAATCAAGTCAAATGAATAATTCTCTAGCAGACAGAAGCTCATGGATCGACTCAGTAAAGGTCTCAGTTACTGTGTTTCATTGGATGTTTGTCTTAAAATAAGAAAATAAATAGAATAAATAGAAGTATTAACAAATGAGTAAATAGTAGACATACTGTACAGTAAGTGTATAGAGCTATAAAATGTGGATAGCAGTTCAGATCATTTGGAAATTTATATCAACAGTTTTCAGTGCAGACTTAGACACTAAAACACTGAATAAATCTTTTCTTTTTTCCCCTCAACTTAATCCTATTTTAGGGGAAAACAATTGAGATGAAAGAGATTTCACTGTGTGCTTTCTGTCATGTGGGAAGCCTTTAGGTCGGAGGACTGAAAGGTGAAACCAGTTGTTTTGTGTTTTCTCAGGCTGAAGTTAATGGTACATCTTTCAGAGGTCTGAATCCTTCGGGAATGATGATTTACTCTTTCTGTTACCGCAAACATGTCCAGATCATATTTTACTCCAAATATAAAAGAAAGAAAGAAGGAAAACAAACAAACAAATAAATAAAATCATTATTTTACATATTATTAGTTTAAATATATAGATTTTTTCTCAGCATTGCGAGCAAACACTTGCAGCTTTTTGTGAAGGCTTTTCTGCTCAACTGGAGCAGGTCGAAGTCAGTGTTTAGTTCAGTGCTGACAATCAAACTCTGCTCTAAATACTGATCTGATGAGTGGTTTAGGCTCAGTCTAACCAGCATGTAGCAGTTTATACCAGTAGCTTGAAAATGGTGGGAAATTAAAGAATTCATTCAGAAGCATTACAGTAATGAGAATTTGGGGGTTAATGTTCTTATGTGACTATGTCGCAATCAAATATAAATAGGACTAATTCAATTCATGCAAAATTAGATACCTTCTTTTTTTTTGATGTTAGGGTGAAATGTGACCTGGCTGTTTTTGTGTAATTCATCCTCTCACACTTTGTCTTTGTTAAAATCAAAGACAATGTTTTTTTCTCATCCTGTTATGTCACGGTGGCACATTGCTTCAAGGCAAATTCTTTGTCAAATCAGTCTATTTTTGTTCCTTTTGTTCAATGGAAATGAAATATCTGTGTATATTGTGAAGTAGAAACATGAGTGGAATGCAGACTTAGTGCGAGTGTCTCTTGTGAGGACATGCACTATCATACAGACTGAAGATATAGAAATGTTTTTGCTTCGATTAGCTCTGAGGTTCGTCTGATATTTAATGCTGACATGCCCATGTACTTTGTTTTGTGCAGTATGATAAACACGATCAGCATTAGCTGAGCCACAAGCTGACATGTTGGGCAAACAAACAGAGCAGTGTTTTTACAGCGCTGCAGACCAGGAGTGTTTACACTCTTCAGGAAGTCAAGCGTGATATTGACCATTTTGCTGCCACTTAATTAGAACCCGTTCTCAAAAACACCACCATCAATGGATGCTGACTGGCCATTAAAATACACGAAACAGCTCAGATATACAATATATTATTAACTGCAAAGAAAATGTATACTGCTTAAAGGTTTGTAGTCTTTTGATGTTTTTAAAGGCTGATGTTAGAAGATGTTATTTGATTAAAAATACAGTAAAAACTGAAATATTACAATTTAAAATAGCTGTTTTCTATGTGCATATCTTAAAGTGTCATTTATTCCTGTGATGCAAAGCTACATTTTCTTTCTTGATCCTTCGGAAATCATTTGAATATGTTGATTTGCTGCTCAAGAAACATTAGAGATTATTGTCAACTCGTATTTTTGTGGAAACCAGGATGCATTTATTTAAAATAATCTTGTGTAACATTTTAAGTGTCTTCACTCTCACTTAGATCAATTTATTGCATCCTTGCTGACTAAAAGTATTAATTTCCTTCAAAAGCTCTCTTTATTTACTGCCAACTTTATTGTGGAAGCGTAAAAAGAACTGGGATGAGGAAGTATTTCAACAGAAAAAAATGGCATGCGTCTTTGCTGAGACTCCCAGATGTTGTACACCAGTTTTTCACATCCAGTACATTAGTCTTGTTTTTCCCTGCCTCGTGCATGCCATAGAATAATCTCAGCTCGCTCTTCCTTATCAATTTTATGTTCCACTTCAAATAATCCAGAGCTCCTCCGTGCAGGTTTTGACACAGCAAATTGCTCCCTTGGAAGCTAATTGCAATCTTCGCCTGGAGAAAGTTTGAATCATATTCTAAGGTTCTCCTCACCTTGCGACTTTAAACAAAACTCTATAAACGTGATGTGGCATGTTGTGGGATGTTTTCAGCGCTGCATGCTGCAGTTGCATGAGATACAGTACAATAATAGTCCAGTGCAGTGGTAGTGCAGAGCTCAGCAAACAACAGGAGGAATTTCACACCGCCGAGAGACGTGCACACGTTACACAATCAGCTGCTGAGGTGTGAACCAGGGCCACTAGTGTTATCACCTTTTTAAATGCCAGTGTTACATTACATGGGCGGATGTGCCTTCCGCTGGCAGGAATTGAGACTATTTTAATGCATCAGAGCCACGTGCCAGAGGCTGTATTCTCTGGAGAAAGAGTTCAACCAAAGTCATTTACAAACCAGAATGAATTTGCATGTAATGAAAGTTTATGGGACAGGTACAATCAAAAAAGTTAAATATTGCAAAAGTATAATAATGTAGAAAGACTGAACATTTTATTACTTTATCTGTTGTTGTTTATTAAGTAAAAACATGCTCTTTGAAAAATCATTTTGTACAGTGTAGCATTAGCCTTTACGTTTGGATCTTGTGACCAATTTGCATCAAACCTGATATGGCAGATTTATTAGCTATTTGAGTTTTGAGAGTTAAAGTAAAGTGCAAATTTAGCAAATAAATTATATTTAGTGTTTTTTGAAAAAATGGCCTGCTAAAGCAACTACATGAGCTGATCACAGGCCTGTATGTCTGTAACACACTTTCATGAGTGTGATATTGCTTTTTTAACTTGGTAAAATGGTGTGACCATCTGTAAATCATAACATAATGGAGTATATAGGAAAGACAAAAATAATGTCTCAAATACCCTTTTTTGTGTGAAATTACTAGAATCTTATAAAATCTTAACTATCATTGTAAATCCACATGAAGAGTTTATTTGCAAAAAGAAATCACTTTGTTTTAAATGTTAATTAAATGTTTAATCATATTTTTAATGATGTTTTATTGTGTTAGTTAGCTGTATTTTTCTGTAATTGTTTTAACCAAATCAAAATAACCAGTTTAATTAAGATTAATTGTAATGCACAATGAAAAAACATGATTTAGAAGATTTTTCAAACAGAGTTTATTAACAAATTAAATAATCAGTGCTGCTAGTTGAAGCAGTTGGCAACCCAGTCTCATAAAAATACTTTTTGTGCAACACCGGTTTTATGTGCCTAACTGCACATTTTGCTGCAGTTTCAAAGTGAGTGGCGCTAAAGCACAGGTTCATTACGGTTCAATACATGAACACTTATTGCGTTGATAGAGGTGCGTATATCTGGGGACTGTCACTAAAAGTAAATGCACTATGATGCTGGAAATATGCCTTATACACCAAATCCAAACCTACCCGATAGTGTTAACAAATGCTGAACTGATATAAAAAGGCATTTGTTAATGCAACCGTGTCATTTCATTTTCCTTTTATGCAGGTGAGCGACTGAACAAACCCATAGATGACTTGAGATATTCTTCATAAATATTCTTCTTTACCCAGAAGATTAAGTCATATGGTTTTGTAATGAGTAATGATGACAGAATCTTTATGTTTGGTCACGTTCTCTCATCAGCTCGTGTTTTGTTTTCTCAGATTCGTCCCTGGCCGAGGAAGGCGAGGGTCATCGAATCCGGTGGCAGCGTTCCTCTACAAACAGCTCCAGCTCACGGAAGCCCCCGAGGAACCGCAAGGAGCGGCGCAACCGTAAGCGAGGCCAGAGCAGCCAGGACTGCCGTTTGGAGAGGAAAAAGATGAAGGTGCGCGATCTGGGTCTCGGCTACGACTCGGACGAGATTGTGGTGTTTAAGTACTGCGTGGGGTTGTGCATGAGCGCCCGTAAGAACTACGACCTGGCCCTGAAGGTGCTGACGGACAACGGCAGCGTTCCCAGACGCAACGTGAGCACTCACCCCTGCTGCAGACCCACGAGCTTCGAGACCGTCTCCTTCATGGACGCCCAGACGAGCTGGCAGACCATCAAACGGCTTTCAGCGGCCAACTGCAGCTGTGTGGGATGAGAAGATCCCAGGAGATGCAGCCGGTAAAATCAGCCCAAAGCTCCGGTGTAGAAAGCGAGGGGATTCCAGTGTAAGGAACGGGACGCAGCGCTCCTGATGATGCACTGAAAACGCAGCGGATCTGCTAGCATCAGCACGGGAAGCACAGGAATACGGGACGTCCTGCAGGGTGACGGCCGGAAACCGTAGAGGACTGCATCACGTGACCTCGGAGAGCCGTGAAGCGATCCCTGCTCCAGACTGCAGTTCTGCATGGAAAGTTTGTGAAAAGTAACTTGAAGGCCTACATTTCACAGAATCTGAAACTGGAGATGTTTTAAGAATGTGGATACCATGAAGGTTCATTATAACAGAACAGAAGGGTGCTTCTCAGCTTAGCATGTGTGTTTAACACACACACACTTTCCTTAAACAACACTTTTTTTGAAAATAAGCTAGGTCCCCTAAAGTCAAACAGTTGAGTTTTACCGTTTTTGAATTCAGTCAGTCGTTCTGCGGGTCTGGCGGTAGCACTTTTAGCTGTAGCTTAGCATAGGTCATTGAATCTGATTAGACCGTTAGCATCACACTCAAAACTGACCGATATTTTTCACATTTACAGCTTGACTCTTGTATAGTTACATTGTGTACTAAGACCAATGTGAAATGAAAAGTTGTGATTTTCTTTACTAATATAACTAGGACCTATACTCTCATTCCAGCGTAATAATCAACCAAACCGTGGCTGCAGCAGGCGCAATTATATTATGCTGTGCCTGAAATTGCTGGGGACTATTTTCAGGTGCTGTGTGATAAAATTGCGCCTGCTGCAGCCATGGTACGACAGAAATGAAACGTCTGGTTTTTATTCAATGATCTATGCTAAGCTATAGCTAAAAGTGGTACCACCTGACCCGGAGAAAGGCTGAATGGTTTCAAAAACGGTAAAACTGAACTGCTTGACTCCAGGGGAGATGGAAAATGAGCCTATTTTCAAAAACGTGGCATGTTCCTTTAAGCCATGTGCACATTACAAGACTGAAGCATGTCACTTTTTATGTTTGTGAGTAGTCTACAACAAAAACTTGTCCAAAATGTGTCCTTGCATGCATCATTTTACCAGTTTGCTAAGTGGTGGAGTTCTTCATAACGATGGAATCGTGTTGGGTTACACGGCATGTCTGGACGTATGCCCGGTTATAACACTCTCTTCCATCATCTGATCATCATTAGATGAATTACTGCTGCCATGATCGCTAGAAAATGTACACAAACTATTTTTAACTCTTTTCAACTCTTTTCTCCTTTAAACAAATTCCGCCTGCTTTCCATAAGCAGTGCAAATGCTGGATTTTTTGAATAATGTTGTATTCTATAAAAGGCCAGTTTTACATAGAAATCAATCACTTTTGGATTTGAAAGAATGTCAGTGACCTAATTAACATTATTCAAACATTTGGAGTCGGTAAGAAACCGATACTTTTATTCAGCAACAACGCATTAAATTGATCAAAAGCGAGAGTAAAACATTTAGATAATTACGAAAGGTTTCACAAAAATGTTGTTTTGAAATTTCTATCCATTAAAGGATCCTGAAAAAAATATTCTGGTTGGATATGAAGCAGCACAGCTGTTTTCAGCATTGATAGTAATGAGTTCATTAGTGTATTAGAGTCATTTCTGAAGGATCATGTGACTATGAAGACTGGATTAAGGATGCTGAAAATTCAGCTTTGAGTCACAGCAATAAATTACACTTTAAAATATATTCACATAGAAAACAGCTATTTGAAATTGTTGGAACATTTCGCAAAATTACAGTAATTTTACTGTATTTTTGATCAAATAAATGCAGCTTTGGTGAGCAGAAGAGGCTTCTTTAAAAGAACATTGTAATGCTGGTCTTGATGAATAAGCAATCTTGATGATGAAAATGCATGTTTCTGCAAGCAGAAGTCTTGACCCGTTAGTGTTTAAATGACTCAGGTTTACTTGTGACCGTCTTGTGCTCTTGACGTTACACAGCTTACCACCTATCCTGATGCCACAATCAGTAAATACACAAATACCTCTTTCATTTCAGACTTCTTTGATCAACATTGTTGTTTTTCTGTGCATGTTCTATTATAGACTGGATCTTTGACATTTGATTTGTCAGTTAAAAGAAATGGTGCCCTGGCTAAGGTTCGTAGCACACAGCACTGTTCTGGTCTACCAAAATGTATTTCATGTCACATTTCATGTTTTTGGGTGTTGACTTACTGTATGCCAGGTGTATGATATACCAAAGCGATAGATAGTCAAACAGCAGGTGACCCTAGGCAGGGACAGTAGGCAGCAGAAATGAAACCTGTGGTTTACACTTCTATAATCAATCGTCACATTTCGTTTCTCACACTTACTGTATTAACCTCATGGTTTACTTTTACTTGTATATCCCGTGTAATGTTAAGACACTAGCTGTGAGCTCATTCTCAGAAGAACACATCTGGATCATGTTTCGCTGTAAATTCAACAAAAATAAACTTTTTACATTTTTTTTTTTTTTACATTAATTGATTAATATTTTTATTTTCATTTCATTAATGCCCCCAAAACTCACATTCTCATGACTGTAAAAATATGATGCATAAATGACATTTTATTTATACATTATAGTAGTATTTGTTGTACTATAAAATGAATGTTACAGTAACAATAAGGTTCATTAGTTAACATTAGTTAAAAACATTAGTTAACATTAACTAAGAATGAACTATACATCTACAGCATTAATTTATTAATAAAATCACAAGTTTTGTTTTTTTAACGTTCGTTAGCACTGTGAACTAACGTGAATAAACAACGAACAACTGTGTTTTGTATTTACTAACATTAACAAAGCTGTAATAAATGTATTGTTCAGTGTTTGTTCATGTTAGTTAATACATTAGTCAATGTTAACAAATGACACCTTATTGTAAAGTGTTTTTTATAATACTTCTTATTATTTTTACAATGTGACCAGAATGTGTTGTCTTGAGATGCACCCTCACACTTAAAGCATTTTACAATTAAGGGAATTAAAAATCACAAATTCTATTTTTGTTACTGCCTTCGAATGCAACGGGGATTAATAGAAAACATCATACAGTAGACGCCTCCTAATGTTTTGTTAGATTACTTGCAGTGTTTTGGCCCTGTTTTGTGTTGCATTTCTATTTCTTGACTCATGGATCATAGATCTAATAGATTATCTACTATATTATTCAACCTTTAAAAGATGCCAGATAGGGCAGAGCTTTATTCATGTTCTTCACTAACACATCACTTGTCAGATGCAACAATCTGGTTTGTTTGTTGAGATCTCGTTTAGTTCCCCCAGCAGCGCAGTGATTTCCTTTCTTTCTGGATGGCATCATTTTACCCTTTGGATGCTATGCATCCCCTGCTTTATTTAAGGGAAATTACTGCTATTGTTTGATGTATTTATTGCATTTTTTTTTTCTCTTTCTTGGGTATACATGTTACCATAATTACATTTTTTTTATTATTTATAAAATGTATATACCTGCAATTTATTGCTCAGATTTTTATACAGATGATGCATTTAAAGAGAAATACATTTTATCTTTGTGTCATACTACGTTTCATTGTGTTTTGCTTTGCACCAACATTTACATACCAGCGGGGCTGGAAAAGGAGGGAGGACGGCAAACGTTTTTGCAAAGTGTAAACTATTAAATATAGATATTCTAAAAATCTTGCAATACTGTATCTGTAAAAGAAGTGTTTTTAGCTAAGCAGACCAGTTAGAGACACCATCATTATATATTTTTTAATGAAATTATTCTTTAATTTCACTAATCAATTTTTTTTATCAAAATAAGGGGGTTATTAATGATTATAACATGCAAATTTACAAACACAACATATGTTTAATTTGGCCGGAATTGCAGTTGCTTATCCCCGAAAAGTCATCCAATGTATTTAATGAAACCCCCACACCCCCTATTAACTTTTTTAACGTTTGCTGTTTTTTACATAAAGGCCTCAAACAGAAACTTTCCATATGCATGTTCTCACAGCACATCATGTTTATACTAAACACAGACAAGCGTCTGATTACTGTCATCACACGTGATGTTAGTGTTTGGCTCTTTTAGAACAAAAGCTGAGTGAAAGCATGAAATGGATGGAGGCAACTGCACAGTGCAGTGGAGATGTTAATATTCTCTAGGGCTTGAGCTTACTAATGCTCACATCTTTCTATTGAATGTTACTTGTATTTTCTGTTTGTTTTTTTTACACAAGAGATGATGTATGAGAAAGAAAATGCGAGCCCTGCAGTCAATGCACTCAATATAAATAACCCGACCGCGCCATCTAGTAGACATTTATATAAAATACGCGCAAAACATTCAGATAAACCAAAGTAGAATCTGAAACTGCAAACAGCATCACAAAAACCTTAAGTAAAATTCTAAAAGTATGTTTTAACAACAGACAAACCTTAATATCTAGTAAAAAAAGAGCAAGACATCATAAAAATATCCGTTTTGATGCCACGGGCTAACTTACACTGACAGGTTATGCAAAATAATATTATGTAATAAAATTTTAATGATATATTTATTAAATTATTATAAAACGCGGAATTAGTTCATATTCTGTCGCTCTCCTCGGTCTCCTGTCGGAGCAGTATTTATTTTCGAAACGCATGTCAGAAAGTTTGTCCCTTCCCCTTCGCCGTAGTGTTGTGTGTGCGGTATGCGCGGGACTCTCAAACATGCCGGTGTTTGATAACGAAAACAGAAGCTTTATGTGTTCCTAAATAAGATATTTCTGGTAGTTTAAATCGACGGTTTTGCTGTGGGATTTTCGGTAAAGTAGATTATGTATTTATTTAGTGCAGAGGCAGAGCGCTTGCTTCTGTTGATAGAGTAAAAAAAAGAAGAAAAAAGAAGAGTGCACATCTATCCAAATGCATTCGTTTAATTTGGATTGATACAAAATGGTAGGTTGCATTTTTAATCTTTTAATTCGTTGATTCATGTATGCTTAGATGCTGTAATCTATAAATGCACGTTATACGTTATCTAGTTTGTGTGTTGATTGGTGTTCAATAAATTCATTAAAATCTTCTTCAATCATTAATACCTGCAGAGGAGAAGTCTAGCACCCAGTCAGGTGGCCAAAAGGAAACAAGGGCCGGATTCAGATGATGAAGACTGGGAGCCTGACCTCGTGAGTTTGTCCTGTAAGCTCTTGACTGAGTTCTCATCAGCATCACTGAGTATATGATTTTGCTCTACAGGGATCACAAAGTAAGAGAGACCGTCAAGAAAACTACATCTCTCCCTACAGAAAACCCCTGACAGCGCTCACCAACAGACCTCTGTGCACAGATGGCAATGAACATGTGAGTTGTGTTTAAATTGTTATGGGAAATCTAACAAATAATATAACAACAGAAACACAAGAAATTATAAATCTTTCTTGGCATATATCTGTTAAGAAAGATATATATATATATATATATATATATATATACACTCCTGTTTAAAATTTGGGGTCAGTAAGATATTTAATGTTTTTTTCCAAGGTATTTTAATGGTTACAGATGTTTCTTCTGCTCATCAAGGCTGCATTTATTAGATTAAAATTCAGAAAAAACAAATGCTGTAATATGAAATATTATTTCAATTTAAAATAAGTGTTTTCTGTGTGAATATATTTTATAATGTAATTTATTCCGGTGATACAAAGCATCATTACTCCAGTCTTTAGTGTCACATTCAGACATCATTATAATATGATGATTTATTACTAGAATTGTCAGTGTTGGAAACAGTTGTGCAGCTAAATATATATTTTTGGAAACTGATTTTTTTTTTTTTTTTCTTCTCAGGATTCTTAAATAACAACATAATTTTGTACCAAGTATAAAACATTTCTAAAATGTAAATCTATGCTGTGACTTTTTTGTTCATTAAACAGATCCTTGGTTAATAAAAGTATTCATTTCTTTCAACGAAGAAAGAATAAAAATGTACTGATCCAAACTTCTGAGCAGTAGTGAAACAGTAAACTACTGTAACAGTAGATCTGAACATAATTATCCATTTTAAATAAATGCTTCTCTTTTTAATATTTTAATGATCAAAGAATCCTAAAAAACTATGAATCAGCACAACTGTTTCCAACACCGATAATAAAACATCAGCATATTAGATTGATTTCTGACAGGATCATGTGACACTGAAGACTGGAGTAATGATGCTTTTATCGCAGGAATAAATTACATTCTAAAAAATATTCACACAGAAAACATTTTATTTTAAATTGAAATAATATTTCACAATATTACAGTTTTTTTTCTGGATTTTAATTCTAATAAATGCAGCCTTGATACATAGTGTACATAATACATGTACGTGTAAATATTGCTCATTTCCAAAGCAATTTACATTTAAAACTGGGAAGACTTGGCCTCCACATTGCCATTTTAGCCATCCTGGATAACAGAGAGCTTGGGGAATTTTGACATTATGATCTACATAAATGTCTGGATCCTAAAGGATCATTTTAGCGTGTGAATGAGCAGTATTCATGTGCAAGGTTATTGATGAATTCTGGAAAGGACACAAGAGGGAGGTAATGTTGAAATATGAAGGGGAAATAATTATTACATAGTTATTCATTACCATATAGTTGTTTAGATTATATATCTAATCACATAAATTTTTCACAGGAAGCATTCATTCGCAAGATCTTATCAAAGCCATTTAAAGTTCCCATCCCAAATTATACAGGTATGTCTCTACTATATAACTAGGGTTGCAAAGGAGCGGAAAGGTTCTGGTAAATTTTCCATTGTTTTTCCAAACTTCATTAAAGCAAGCAAATTAAAATATTATGATAAGACGCAAATGAATTTTGTACAGCTAAAAAAAGCTGGACGCAGACTGGAAGCTATACCCATAGAATTTACAAATAACCACGCCCCTTTTTACATCAAGAGAAAAGTGGATATTACAACATAAAACCATTATTTTAAAATTATTTGAATACAGCAAAATGTAACTGTTTTGTTCTTTATTTCTGGTCAAATTAATGAAGTATTGATATTTACCAAGATGGACATGTTTAAATATTGTGTGCATGATTTAAGAAATGGTCTGTGCATGTAGGGGGCGTGGCCTTAATAACCCTGCAGTGTGCATGTGTTTGAGCAATTTTTAGTCTAGAACTTAAACTAAAATTGCGATGATGCTGCAAGTTTTGAGTTTTTTCTCATCTACATTTAAATTCCTAGTTCCTGCAATTTTGATAATTTCCAGTTTATTCCCGTTAATTCCCATGGAAAGTTTCCGGTCTTGAAAATTCCAGAATTTTATTTTGAATGCAATTAATTTTGCAGAATTAATTTCTACTGTAGCTATTGTCATCAATATATAATTAATGGTGTGGTTCTAATGTTGTTTTGGCCTTCTCTCTAAGAAAAGCATTTTGTTTTGTAATAATGATTGTGGTAAATGTACTGTGGAGGTTCAGATGTGCTTGTGCTGCTCTGAACAGGCCCGTTGGGTCTGCGGGCTCTGGGACTGAGACGGGCCGGGGTCAGGAAGGCTCTTCACGACCCATTTGAAGATGGAGCTCTGGTTCTCTACGAGCCGCCTGCCATCGGAGCTCATGAGCTCATCAAAGCTGACAAGTCAGTGACGTCTGATGCTTTACAGAGGTGTCTTTCTACTGCAGCAGCACACCAACGACATGATCACTCTCTGATTGATTCCTCTGCAGGGAGAAGTTACCAGTGCATGTGGTTGTCGATCCAGTGCTCAGTAAAGTGCTTCGACCCCATCAGCGAGAGGTACGATTATCAATGATTCAAGGGTGTAGTGATATGGTTATCTCTGTATAATCTCAAAATGCCCAATTATCAGTTTGATAAATTTGCTTGACCCAAATGTTTTCTAGAGCTCTTATTTTTGGAAATGGGTAAACGCTACAGAAAAAATTAAATAAATTGTTTAAAAATTAAGTTTTAATATATTTTCGGTAAGAAATTGACTAAATATCTTCATGGAACATGATCTTTACTTACTATCC
>JAUMHR010000099.1:291484-302094 GCA_032361145.1 Enteromius fasciolatus | reverse complement strand
CAAACACAGCTGGACTCAAATGAAGGTGTAGAACCATCTCAAGGATGATCAGAAGAAATGGACAGCACCTGAGTTACAGCAAAGGGTCTAAATACTTGTGATATTTCAGTTTTTCTTTTTTAATAAATCTGCAAAAATGTCAACAATCCTGTGTTTTTCTGTCGATATGAGGTGCTGTGTGTACATTAATGAGGGAAAAAAATAATGAACTTTAATGATTTTAGCAAATTGCTGCAATATAACGTAAGGGGGGGTCTGAATACTTTCCGTACCCACTGTATATAATCAGTTTTAACCTGCCCAAGCTGGTTTAGCTGGTTGGTTAGCTGCTTACGTAGTCTGACCAGCTGACCAATCCTTATAATAAAACTAATTAGTTTAGCATGTTATCTATTTCTTCATTGTTTCTTCATGATATAATTTGGTTTGGAATGAGCACTGATGTCTTTTTAACGCATGTGGATCCTGCATGAATATTAACCACTGTCCTTTTTGTCTTCTCTTTTTTTTTTGCTCAATCCTTTGGTTTTGCTGCTTCATCGTGATTATTACACCACCCTGCTCTCGCTTGATGTTGCTTACCTACTTTTTATATTTCTCTTTTTATTTTCATGTTTCGTTGCACTTTTGTTTTTGTTGTTTTAAACACCACCTTTGCTTTGCTTGCGCGTGTGAATGTGTGTGTGTGTGTGTGTAGTGCAACCTCTGCGTGTGGTAACAGAGGATACATGTCTGTTTCACTATTTAGTCCCCCCTCCCATGTCCCCTTCAGCCAAATCAGTGGGCACACCCAGCGAAACGGGCAGCCAGGACTCAGGAGACGGCGGCACAGGGCCAAGGTGAGATCTCATATCACAGTATGAATACTTTTCTGCACTTATCAGCCTAACTGTATATAGTACAGTACCATCCGCAAATTTGGGATCAATAAGATTAAAAAATAAAAAAATTATAATAATAATTCATTCAACAAAGATGCATTAAACTAACCAAAAGTGATTTTTAAAGACATTCAATTCAAATAAACACCGAACTTTCCACTCATAAAAGCATCCTAAAAATGCATCGTGCCACAGAAATATGATGCAGAGCCCCCAAATATATGAATGGTGATGTTTTGCTTGAAATTGAATTAAAACACAGAACGTTATTTTAACATGTTGCCCGTCAAGCAAGCATAAGCTTCTAAACCATGCTTCACGCTCTGTATTTGACATTCGTTCATGTTTTACTGTTTCATCGTTGCGCTTTAACATCTTTTCTTCTTTTTTCTCCACACCTTTAATTTGTCTTTTTTACATTTCTTACATTTTCATGAAATGTTTTGAGTTTTTCTTCATCTGTAAACTCTTTTAAAGTGCAACTGCAGGTCGGGAGCTGGTTTCACCATTTTAATTTACTAAAACAATTAAAGAAGTTTTCAGTTTTAGTGAGTTCAATAACGAATATTTAAGCACCAATGACACATTTAGAAAGTATTCACATACATTTCCACATTTTTAATGACTAAAAAAATATTTTAATGTCTATTAAAATGTTAATCAATTGATTAAGCGCAATTATTCACATCCAAAATAATGTGTATGCTGTGTATATTTATTATGTATATGTAAATACACACATACAGTATATATATTTAAAATATTTGTATATACATTGTATATATGTATATACATTTTAAGAGTTTATTTGCAGAAACAGGTTTTGTTTATTATTAAACAATAACACATGAAATATGCATGTGTAATATTATAAAAATGTCAAGCGCAAACATAAACTATAAACTATTCAATTGCAAATGTGAGTTTTCCTGTTTAGTATGTGAAGTGTGTGTGCATGCACATGTATATTAGTGTGTAACGGCGACTCTTGCTCTCCCGTGTAACCGTCTGCATGCGTGTCTGCCTCTCTGTGTGTGTCTCTAACAGGACTCTTCATTGGGACTCTGACCCCTCTACTCTACTGCTCCATTCAGACTCTCAGCTCGGGTACTGCTGTCTCTCTCTCTCTCATTAACATCACTCCCGCTGCGCTTCACCTGCATTCTCTCCTTCATTTGTTCTTCTGTCTCACATTTGTCCCCTAAATCTTGCTGTTATTTTTTTCTTGTTTAGTCGTGATGAACCAAACTGTGCATCGTGTGAAAACAATGTGAATTATATTTCCCTTCCACAGCCCTAGCATAGCTATCTAAATGCTCTTTAATTATATAAAGTATAAGTCCCCTTAGAATTGAAAAATTGTTTTCAAACTTGTTTCCATCACATTCCCCACACTTTTCATTAAATAGAGAGTCCAGGTCGAGTGACCCATGATTTATCAATGTACTGTATGATCTTATTTCCTGTTGGAAAGAATTCAGACATCCTGCTGTTGCTATATTTACCTTTTCTGACCAGCATGAAATGTTCTTTATGTAACATATAGGCCTGGATTCACAGACTTAAGCCAGGATTAGGCCGTAGTTCAATTAGGACGTTTAAGTATTTTGTTATTGTTATTATTATTTTTTTAATAATTAGGCAAATAAAAAAGCAAGGCACTGATATATTTTAAGACCTATCAGTGCACGTTTCTTTTAGTTGAAACAGCTCAGACTTACATTTTGCTCTGTTAAAATACATTTTAGTTGAATAATAAAGTAATGTTAGTTAATTTTATTACATTTAATTTATTCATTAATTTCTAATTTTTGTATTTGTTTATTACTTATTATATTTATTTATTTATTGTTTTTACTTTTTTTTGTAATTAATATTAAATAATTTATTAATTAAATTATCTATTGTTTTTATTATTTTACTTTTTTTTTTTTTTACATTGTATTGCTTTATTTTTTTGTATTTTATTAAATTATTTATCATTTAATTATGTTTATCATTTGATTATTTACCAATTCTATTTATTTAGATATTTTTTTGTTTCATTCTTTATTATTATAGCATCCCACAATCATTTCGGTATAAACATGCTCGTCTGTATTTTCTGCAGACATGGCCCGTTGAAACTGGGCATGTCAAAGGTCACGCTGGTGGACTTCCCGCCTAAAGAGATGGTGTCGTACTCAAAAGAGACACAGACGCCCACACAGACGCATCACAAAGACGGTAAATCACACACACAGCGTTTCTTTAATGCATGAGTGTGTGAATGACACTAAACGCCTTGGCTGCGGTGTGCAGATGAGGAGGAGGAGGAAGATTTGGCAGTGATCCAGCCTGCTCTGGAGAATCAAGAGGAGAAAGACTCTCAGAAAGAGGAAGAGGAAGGTAGTGCTCGCGAACATAGTTAAACACAGCATACAACTGAGTTTTCAACCAATGAAGGGACGTGTTTCTGTGTGTAGCACCTCCTCACGAGCTGACGGAGGAAGAGAAGCAGCAGATTCTTCACTCGGAGGAGTTCGTGACTTTCTTTGACCACAGCTCTCGTATCGTGGAGCGTGCTCTCTCTGAGCATGTGGACGTGTTTTTTGACTACAGTGGACGGGACCTTCAGGATAAAGAGGGGTGAGTGTTTTTATCTGTTAGCGGACGTGGTTAGACTCTGTCGTTTGTGATTGTTTTACTGTGTGTTTGTTCCAGAGAGTCTCAGGCTGGAGCCAAACTCTCCCTGAACAGACAGTTTGCGGACGAGCGCTGGTCCAAGCACAGAGTCGTCACATGTCTCGACTGGTCACCTCAGGTACGTGATCACACTGGAAGTGTGTAACGCTGCTTTTAAGAATCCTTCAGTGATGCTGTGCTGTTTTCTGTCGTTCCTATCAGTACCCTGAGCTGCTGGTGGCGTCCTACAGCAGTAATGAAGACGCTCCACACGAGCCGGATGGTGTGGCTCTCGTCTGGAACATGAAGTATAAGAAAACCACACCGGAATATGTCTTCCACTGCCAGGTGATGAGCTTAATTTATTGATGATAATAAATACTTTAAAATCACTTTTAAAAAATGCATGAATAAACAAAGATATATTAATTAAAGTTATTAAAATCAGTCAATAAAATGCATTGAGTACATACCAAACTAAATGTGTTACTAGTTATAATATTAGTCATTTATTTTACAAAGATCATTTTCATTTCTAATATATTATCATGTGATGTATCACTATAACGAGGCTCTTCCTCAATATGTGTGTTTGTCCAGTCTGCGGTGATGTCTGCAGCGTTTGCTCAGTTTCATCCTAATCTGGTGGTTGGAGGCACGTACTCAGGGCAGATCGTCCTGTGGGACAACCGCAGTAACAAACGCACCCCAGTGCAGAGGACACCTCTCTCCGCCTCTGCTCACACGGTACTTGCACACCATCAGCGTCATCAGCGTCATCCGCATCCACACTGTTCTCAATCATCTGTGTGTGTGTGTGTGTCTGCAGCACCCAGTGTACTGTGTGAATGTGGTGGGGACACAGAACGCTCACAATCTCATCAGCATCTCCACCGATGGGAAGATGTGCTCCTGGAGCCTGGACATGCTCTCCACTCCACAGGTACAAACACTTCAACATCTTCGACCCCTAAAGCACAGCTGGCTAAAAGCTGTTTCTTTAGTTGTCCAGCACACTCGCCCCTGCTGCAGAAGGAAAGAATTTCATGCATTTCTTGTGAGAATGCATTCAGAAACTCCACTTTTGCTATTATCTCCTCTCAGCAGAGGAATTTTTATGCTTACTTTATGTTGTTTAATTATTTGTTGTTATAATAATAATAATGACATTATTATAATTTTTAATCACATCCAAAATAAATGGTTTTGTGGAGTGTGTGCACACATGCATGCATTTATTTAGGAACAAAATTATGTTTTTATATCTATACATATATATATATAGACTTTGATACTTCTGATTGTGTGTGTGTGTGTGTGTGTAGGACAGTCTGGAGCTCATGTTCAAACAGTCCAAGTCAGTGGCAGTCACCTCCATGTCATTTCCTCTGGGTGACGTCAATAACTTTGTGGTGGGCAGCGAGGACGGCTCCGTCTACACCGCCTGCAGACACGGGAGGTGAGTATGTGAGCGCTGAGCTGTTTGTGTCCGTTTCACATCTGCGCAGCGGTTTGATTTCTACTGCTGCACGTGTGTGTGTGTGTGTGTTGTAGTAAAGCGGGCATCAGTGAGATGTTTGAGGGTCATCATGGACCAATCACAGGCCTCGACTGCCACATAGCGGCAGGACCGGTCGACTTCTCTCACCTGTTTGTCACGTCCTCCTTTGACTGGACCGTCAAACTCTGGAGCACCAAGGTGCCAAACACCACAAACATTATTTCTATACTATTATAGTATTTATTAATCTTTTGAATTACCTCTTTTTTATTTAGTTGTTAGTTTCTATTTTATATTTTTATATTCATAAAAAAAAATATATATATATATGTTTATATTTGTAATATAGTTGTTAATTTATTATTATTATGAATTCTGTTTTTTTTTTTTTTAATGTTTGTAATGTATTTTATATCAAATTTTGTAACAAAAAAAGTTTTCAATGTTTTTAGATAATAACAACACTGGTCTGTTTGTGTCTCTGATTTAATTATAGTTTTGTACTTTATAATTATTATTTATTGAATATTTACATGTTATTGAAATGTAATTTTTTACAAGTTTAATAATTTAAAGTTTAAATTTAAAGTTTTAGTCATTTTAGTACTTGAACTTATTTTAGTTTACAATTTTTAGTCAACAATAAGAACGCTGGTCTGTCTGTGTCTCTCCTGACAGAACAATAAGCCCTTGTACTCTTTCGAGGATAATTCAGACTACGTGTATGACGTCATGTGGTCTCCCACGCACCCCGCTCTGTTCGCCTGTGTGGATGGGGTTGGACATCTGGACCTGTGGAACCTCAACAACGAAACTGAGGTACAGAAATCTCCTAGAAATACGATCTGAACAAATCCTTGAGTTTTGAATGACTGATTGTCTTCAGGTTCCCGCGGCGAGCGTGACGGTGGAGGGAAGCCCCGCTCTGAACCGCGTGCGCTGGGCTCAGTCGGGACGAGAGGTGGCCGTCGGAGACTCCGAGGGTCAGGTGCACATTTACGACGTCGGAGAGGTGAGGACGCAATTAAATCCAGATAAAGAGGGAGGTCACCCAAAAATGAAATTCTGTCGTTAATTAATTTGTTCTTGGTATGCACTTCTGATGCCCTTCTGCAGCTGTGGTCTATCAGTGAAACACTTTTCGCGTTTTGTTTTTTTTAACAGCAAATCTCAGTGCCGCGGCAGGACGAGTGGACTCGCTTTATGCTCACGCTCACAGAGATCAACGAGAACCGTGAGGACGCAGAGGAACTATTTTAGTCACAATCTCTGGCTCTTTTTTAATTCACAGACAAACGGATTATTTCAGAAAGCAAGGCTTTGCTATTGATAATTGAAGCACTCAGTGTTGCTAAACATTTTGGAGTAATACCTGTAGCGGGATCGAATGGTGTAAGTAGATTATATCAGGTGGGAACTGTAATGTCTTTATCTGTTTGTAGGAAAGGGAGGATTGCTTGCTTTGCAAACTATTGTACAGCGACTTCAGACACGGAGTCTGATGATACACTGAGCAATGATGCTTGGGCATCTGGATGATTTAGATCAGTCGAGGCCCGACTGTTTTACGGGAACATGGCTCAAACAGTTGCCCAGTGTATCATCAGCCTGACATAACAGGAGAACTGTGCTTTTAAAGAGGTGGGATATTTTTAACATTCCCTTCTGGATAAACTTTCACATTATTGGATTATTTATAGCTTTTTAACAAATGCATTTTGTTTTTGCTCATGAAGGCTGAACGCACGTTTGTAATAACAAAATCAGCACACTTTTCAACATGTAACTCTTACTTCTGATTGCCTTAAAGCTAATTTTATAACACACACACACACACGTATCCACAATCTTCCATCACACGAAGCATTACCCTCTTGGTGCTTGTTTATTCCAGCACTTATGGCGGAAAGCACTCTGCAAAACGTTGGTAGAAATCTCTAGATCAGTGTTTTAAAAAATGTCTTGGAGAAAAACCATTTAATGCTTTAATTAGCATTTCAACCATAAAACTTCCTTTTGGCAGTTTTACTGTTTATTTGATGAATAGATTTTTACTTTTAACGGTTGACCTAGTAGTTATTAGCCAGCTTGTCCATATCTGCACTCTGTTATATTTATGTATTTTTACCGTTTTAATTTGTAATATTGGATATTTATTTGTAATCTGAATTTGGTGACCTCCCAGAAAATATTTCAGTTTACTCATTATCTGTGGATTTTAATAGTATTTATGTATTTTCTTGACATTATTTAATGACAAAATCTCAAGACCTAAAACAGCTCTCCTTTTACATTCATATAAGTGTTGGTGTTAAATTCTGACAAACATTGGCAGTTAGTAATGGATTTTATGCCCAGCCTTTAAAATATTGCGCTTTAAATGGTTCAGAAAAACTCAAATGTCTAGACAAACTTTCTGAACCACAGGTTGTTTCTCTTTTAAATGTTGTTTTTGTGAAATGAAGGAAGCTCTGAATACTCGCCTCAGTATCTGAACACATTCATCAGGGTCCCAGTCATGAAAACACAGATCAGATCAGATCAGGGAGTTTTCAAATATTTATACATCAAGCTCCAGAAGAGTTTAAATCTTTGACATTTCTACAGCTTGGGCTGATGATTATTAAATAATGATGAACACTTTTAATAGTAGCTGATTAATACCCATGCACAGTTAATGGGTTAACTTATTCATAATGAATATTAAACATTTAGAACTACACATGAAAAAAACAATTTTAAAATATTTTAGCCATTTTTGATGCTCTTATTTAGTTATGATTCCCTAATTTGGACACAAACATGATTGGACTTGAGCAAAACACAATGAGCAGAGAAACAAGCCTCACCATATGCAAAACACTTCCTCAGCTAGAAGCATGCATTGTTTTTTAAGTCCAGCAGTTATGAATGTCATCGCAGGAAATCTTTTGGTCAAAACATGTGGGATCCCTGATTAACCAAGCGTGTTGAGCATGTCTGATTGGTCCTCCAACCGCTTCACCAGTTCACTTTATCGGACCTCTTTTGTAACTTGCAGTGACAAACTCAATAAAACCTTCACAAACTAGAAATAAAATGTAACCGTATTGATTTATTTCCATAAAATACAAGAATGAAATGCATTTAAATTATTTTCTACATTTCCAATCATCCATGATTGCTCAAGTTTGGAAACCTCTGTGCATCAGTCAGTGTGACGCAGAGAGAGACACGTCTCTGTGCATGAGATGTACATGTATATACAGTACATGTGCAAGCTACGCAAAGCCTATTGAGCAAATGAAGAGCGCTACAGCATGCTTCGGTCACATTAATACATCATAATCATGAAGAAAACTCAAAAGCAGCAAATGTGCATCTCGGGGAGCAGAGGAACACAAAACCGACAGTACATGTCATGGTTTCTCTTTCAGGAGTGTTTCATGAAAAGCTCTTTAGCTTTCTCTTCAGCGGCTGACGAACTTCTCTAGAGCCCTTGTTAGATATTTCACTGTGCGTGTCACTTTAGGTCTCGATCAGAGTGGCAAACACCTACCCTGTGCTTCGCTATGAGCTTTAACCAGTGTTCTTCATCAAAACTGAGGCACTGATATGGGTTAAAGCAACAAGACTCTAAAAACGAGTATAATTTCCCATGTCCCCCACCTAAAAACTCAAACTGAATGAAACAGAAAATAAAAAATGTGAAAAATGTAGGCAAATGTACTGCGGGAGGGAGGCATGCAGCCATTGGTGGACAAGGCCGTGGTGGGAGGGGCATGACTTTAAGAACCGCCGGCTTGTTCCTTGGGCGTTTCGGAGTGAATGGACGTGACCCCGGAGGATTTGAACTTGGGCAGGTGCAGTCCGAACTTGTTCTCCACGCCGGCGAAGGTGGCGGCGGCCAGACGGTAACCGCCAACGTGATCGGAACTGACGGGAGGAAGCTCAGAGATCCGGGATTTGGGCGTTGGTTCAGAACCAGCAGGGCGACTGGAAGGAGAAGAGAAGAAGAGATTCTTTCTTAATTTCTACTGAATTAAATGCAACACCACCCTTTCTCTGAAGTCAAGTTAGTCAACCTGGGTGCCAAGTTAATCACATTTACAGTTGGTTTACGCAGCGCTGCTCTCTCAAAGAGACAGTGGTGATTTCTCAGGACCTACTTCAGATATTTTAATGTAAACAGAAAAGAAAACAAACCATTACATACTCTAAAAATCTCTACATCTTAAAGTTGTTGTTTTTTAAACAGTCTCTAATATAAGACGAGGCTGAATTAATTTTGATCAAAAATGGGTCAACAGTAAAAAAAAAAAAAGTAATATTGTGAAGTTTTATTCCAAATTAAAAGTCTTCTATTGTAATAAATCGAAAAATGCAATTTATTCCTGTGATCAAAGCTGAATTTTCCAATTCTTCAGTGCCACATGATCCTTCAGAAATCATTTTAATACACTGATTTACTGCTCAAGAAACATGTCTTATTCTTTAGCTGAAAAAAGCTATTATCAGTATAAGAATGTAACATTTTAGCCATTTCAATTGTTTGAAGCTGGATTGTTGGCAAATGAACAAAATGTGCAAAAGCGTGCATGTCAGCTATTTTATAACCACCACTAATGTAGCTCCTTCATCAGATCTATGTTAGAAAAGCATGTCCTTATGCTCTGAATCCTCTGATGAGAGACATCCCTTAACATTTCCTGGCTTTGTGCAGTAAAAAGTGCTCAACATGATCAAAACTTACTGTCCTCCGAAGTCAACATAGAACCATCGCTGCAGAAGCTCGTAGGTCACCAGGGTCACACCAAACTGAGGAGATGAGCGGAACACGCGAGCTAGGGAGAACACAGACTGTGAGTGGGTATGAATGTGACTGAAATTATATCTGTGTGTGTGTGTGTACCTCCAGCTCCCTTCCACAGAGCCTGGAAACCTTCCTCCTTTAAGATCTTCCTGAAGCAGTCAATCACTCCAGAATAAGTAGTCTGACCAGCACGAGCAGCCACCTGCAGTCGTGTTTTGATGACATCAGCAGGGGTGACAAGCGAGGCAGCTGGGACACCTGTAAAAAATTAAATTCATTAAGACATCTGTTAATACAAGATAGAAAATCGGATCTTAAATAAACTATCTAGTCTTATGCATGATTCATTTGTATGCACCACTTTAAGGGAAACCTTCAGAATTTTCAAATTCTGAATTAATAGAATCATGAATCGGAATCATTCTACATCTTCCAATGAACACGCGTCTTTTTAGAAATATGACACACAGCATAAACTGTGAATGTGGCTTCATTTTGTTTGGGGGAAAAAAGTAGTGGAAGATAATTTCTTCCATATTATAGTTAAAAAATTAAAAAATAAAAAAATGCTTAAGTTGATTTGATTGTGATGCAAGCATGCAGTCAAGACAGGGTTAAAGAGGACTAAATCTTTTTCTCAGAAAACTAGAGTTTAGACACTTTGATTAAAACTTGACAAATTAAATGTATACATATATATTCCTATATATATAGGGTATATCTCTTCAGTGATTTTACACCTAAATTGACTAACAGCATTTGAATTTTCAAA
>JAUMHR010000099.1:272526-285335 GCA_032361145.1 Enteromius fasciolatus | reverse complement strand
AAAATATTTAGTGTCAGAATTGACCCAGAACACATTTAAACACTAATATGAGCAAATACAACATGTTTATGTTGATGTTTTCTGTCAATGGTCAACATAGTTTTACACAAATTATTTTTTACACAAACTATTAAATTTCTTACTTCACTTTAATAATAATAAAAAAAAATGACAAAGATTCTAAAAACATCATAAATATTTAATGGGGATAACATTATTTTTTTAAACAATTACATTATTAAGTATGACATTATAACAGACAAACAGGCATGGGTGTAAAAGTGTCAATGCATTGTGAAGACAATATGAATCTGGTGCTTCATTGCATTATTTATTTATGTATTATACATACCAATACTGTGTGTGTATGTGGATATGGATATATATATATATATATACACTGCTCAAAGAAATTAAGAAAACACTTAAACAACACATGTAACTCCAAGTTAGTCACACTTCTGTGAAATCAAACTGCTCACTTAGGAAGCAACACTGATTGACAATCAATGTCACATGCTGTTGTGCAAATAGAATAGGCAACAGGTGGAAATAATATACAATTAGCAAGACACCCCCAGTAAAGGAGTGCTTCTGCAGGTGCTGACCACAGACCACTTCTCTTTTTGGCCAATGTTTTGGTCACTTTTGAATGCTGGCGGTACATCAGGAGACGTGGAGGACGGCAACAACCCAGCAGCAGGACCGCTACCTCCACCTTTGTGCAAGGAGGAACACTGCCAAAGCCCTGCAAGATGACCTCCAGCAGGCCACAAATGTGTATGTGTTTGCTCAAACTGTCAGAAACAGACTCCATGAGGGTGATATGAGGACGCATTTCTTTGGAGGGCTGCACAGCCACCAGAGGTAGCCTGACTGTCATTAGGTACCGAGATGAGATCCTCAGACCCCTTGTGAGACCATATGATGATAATATGATGGTTCCTCCTAATGCAAGACAATGCTGGACCTCATGTGGCTGGAGTGTGTCAGCAGTTCCTGCAAGACGAAGGCATTGATGCTATGGACTGGCCTCCCGTCCCCCAAACCTGAATCCAATTGAGCACATCTGGGACCAGGGCCGGATTAACATGGCCAGGGGCCCCTAGGCGTGAGTGACGTGCGTCTGACGTTTATATACTGAAGGCGGATTTGCCTCACCCAATAAGCGTCCGCTTATTTAAATGTTTATTTTAATCCAATGGATGTTAAGTTTTCTTTCTTTTGACCAATTGGGGGCCCCCTGGGAGGCGGGGCCCCTAGGCTGAAGCCATATAAAGCCTGTGCATTGATCCGGCCGTGTCTGGGACATCATGTCTCGCTCCTTCCACCAACGCCACGTTGCTCCACAGACTGTCCAGGAGCTGGCAGATGCTTTTAGTCCAGGTCTGGGAGGAGATCCCTCAGGAGACCATCTGCCACCTCATCAGGAGCATGCTCAGGCGTTGTTGGGAGGTCGTACAGGCACACACACACTACTGAGCCTCATTTTGACTTGTTTTTGTTGTCCGCACATTCAACTATGTAAAGAACAAAGTATTTAATAAGAATATTTCATTCATTCAGATCTAGTGTGTTATTTTAATGTTCCCTTTATTTTTTTGAGCAAACAAATAGCAATCTGGCCCTTTCCATTACATCTTCAGCATTCATTTGAAAATTATCATGAATTCTACCAAAATCGATTCATTATTAGGGCAAATATGAACCACTCCTTATGGTTTAACACTGTAAATTCTTGCAAATGTATAAAAAAATGTATTTAATTCTGATGTGCAACAAAAATGAAGAGCAGTTCAGTATATTTGTCATTAATATATAACCTCAGGTGCTTTAACGTCTCTCTCATTTGGCACCGGTCATGGAATGACCTTTATCTTGTATATTCTCATGATTTCTTTGACTGCTCATGGTGCATATTTACTCACGGCGAGTGGTCTGTTGAGATCCGCCGCGCAGAGATTCAATCTTGGCGTCTCCTGTCACTGTTATATGCACCTTCAAGCTGTTTAATTAAAGCATGTATTATTAATCCGCCTATATTTGAGTCGTTTTTCCTGTCCCTGTGCAGATATGACTGCTACATTAAGGGTAAATTGTTTTGCAGTAATTCCCATTTAATGTTTCTCTCATAATCGGAGGCTTCAGTGCAGCAGGAGGCATGGGAGCGAGAGCAGAGCCAGGACAGAGGAGGCCGTTACTGTAGCTTAGAGTTTGATGTGCGAAGCGCATATTTGGGGCCTGTAATTAGGTCTGTTTTACAAGTCAAATGCAGTGCCAATGACAGTCGCAAAATATGAGCTTAATAAAAAGTGCCAGCTGAGACAATGCTTCCCCCTGTCTCTCTGCCTCCATCCTCGTCTTTTTCTGTGTCTCTCGGCCTCAGAAATATCAGCTCCAGTGTAAAGTCAGCTCAAGGCCAGTAATGATTCTTTCTGACTTCACATATACAGCAATTGTTCATTCTAATATACGGCCAGCCACATCTCCCAGATATTAAGATTATCAGAGCACAACGCTCATATATCTGGAGGTGCCGGAAGCCATATTGGTAGCAGACATTGGCGCTTGATTACTACGCATTAATTCTAACCCGATGGAAATTGGTTTGATACAGTTAGACCGATTAGTTAGTTGATACAGTTCAGGAAGACCTGGTGAACTTTTAAAAATCCATGACATGCCATAAATATATTTTATGGGCCTGTTCTTGTAGCACTTTTTGAACTCTACAGTCTTATTATAATGAAGCTATTGTGATAAAAGTGCTTTGTACAAGCTTGTACATAAACATTAATATTAATTTATCCACACTACAGCAAGACAAAAAGCTGGTTGTACACAACGAGCTAAAGCTAATTTAATAATAATGCATCTTTTGATATATTGATAATATCATGTCAATTTGTAACATTTCATCAAACGAGATGGGATAACAGTACAAAACACAATTCCTCATGAATGGTTCTTGTTTTTCGTTCTCCTATCTGATGTCAGACATATTTTACTACAAACCAGATCATAGAGAAAATGACTCTTTGATAAACTATCAATTTCTTTTTCTTTCATTTATTTCTGTAAATTTTCTAAGGGATAAAGTTCTTAAAAAGAGTTTTTGTTTTAAATTATTAATGTTTGATAAACTTTTGTGAAAAACCATGAACAGGAAACAGTTGAACCACAAGAGAGACTGACATTTCATGTCATTTGAATAATATTTGTTAAAAAAAAAATTATTGGACAAATATCCTTATTGCTTAGACATCGAAACTTAAAATTGGTAAAAAAAAAAAAAATCACACATGCCTTTTAAACCAGGTTTTCAGAAGATTTCTCCTTCTCATAATTTCAAACATCCACATTCATCAAGAGAACAGTTTTTCTTACTGTCTTCAAACCGGTTGAGAAATCAAAGAATCAAAGAATAGACATTCAGCTCATCGTAGCCTACCATTGAAAAGTTAGGTAAAAACTGTGATATTATGAAATATTATTACAATTCAGATGATTTTCTGTCTTCTACTTCTACTTTGCAGTGGCCTATGGTCTGTTAGGATAAGACAACATTTGGCCGAGAAAATCTGGAATATGAGCATTCAAAAAAATCGAAGTATTGGGAAAATCATCTTTAAACGTGTCCAAATGAAGTCCTTAGGAATGCTTATTACTAATAAAAAGGAATCTGATATATTTGCAGTCAGAAATGTACTAAATATCTTCATGTAACATGTATCCTAATGAATTTTGGCATTCTGACCCATGCAATGTACTGTTGACGATTGCTACAAATATACTTGTTCTGCTTATGACAGATTTTTAGTATTTTGCTTTCTTTACAGTATTGTGTTGTTCACTGAACTTTAGCGACTCTGTCCTTAACTCTGCTCCTGTAGATGTGTCTGTTTGACTCTCCTCCATCGATACTCTGTCATTTATCAGGACGCGGCAGCCTCGACCGCCATATTGATTCTGTAGAGGCAATTTACTGGCAAATGGCAGTGAAGCAGGGATTTATTGTACAGCCACTTCATTGTCAGATGATGGGTGTAAAATGTGATCGTAACAAGGGGAATGAGGTGGGTCGCTGTCCCGTCATAAATAACTCTGGTACCGTGTAAGAAGAGGTCGGCTCTCCAATACTCTACACAGAGACGGATGAGTGTTTAAAGAGACAAAGATCTAACATTATACTTACTTCTATAGCGACCCACTGTAGACAGGTATGCTTAAGTTATGCCTGAGGGGAAATTCACATCAGGAATAGTGCTATAGGCCTATTTGTAAAGTGTATTATAACTTATATAACATGCTTTCACCTATGCCATATTTTTTTCCGTCTACTTCTGGCAAAGTATGTCAGTTTTGTCATCTTTCAGGTAAAAATTTTGATCACCATGAACCGCATAATTTGAGATCATTCATGTCTATCATTGCAGGATAAGTTGTGCACCAGTGTTTAATAGTTAAGGTTAGAGGTTTGTTTATATATCTTAAACGTGTGAATCATAGTGAAAGCCTAATTAACTTTGCAGACACCTTTTATTACTTTTCACACAAATCTACAGAGTTTGGATTAATAAAGCATCATTTTTGCACAATTACTTGGAGAATATCAAATATCAAAACAATATTAATATGTTGGGAGATTTGAAAACTGTACCTTAGCATCACACATATCCAGCATCATATCTATGGGGTTGTTCAGTAGATGGTGTATTACAAATGTGCCAGGGGTCATGTATTGCATCTGTGTTTTAGCACCACTCAGTGGACATCTCTCTTTGAAACTGCAGCAAAACGTGCTGCAAGGCACGTAAAAAAAAAAAGTGCACAGAGGTACATATTTTTATGAGACCAGGTTGGCATAAAGACCATTGAAATGTTCTTTACACCAAGACAAAAATGGTAAAAAGTAATGACCTTTAAAATAAACTTTGTAAAATGCTTTAGAAAATGAAAAGAGAAACATTTTTGGTTCCTTAAAAAAAGAACCCAGTCGCAAGATTGTCAATTAACCATTTTTTTTCTCAGTAACAACTGACATTTAAATATCTGCATAACCTTTTCTTTCTGCTATAAACGACCTTTAGTGGAAAAAAAAGTTTCTGTGGTTCTTTTAGAAAAAAGAAAGGTTCTTATATGGCATTGCTGTAAAAAAACACCTTTTTGGACCTCTATTTTTTGGAGTGTGGGTTCATCCCAGCAGTGGCGGTTCTACATTGAATTACTCCCTGGGCATTTATTTTTAATAAAACTGAAAGAAATAATAAAAAAGTCAAATATAAAATATTGGGTAGGGTTAGGGAGGGCTTTATTTTCCCGATGAAGATGTCAATCATGACATGTATTTAATAATGTGAATTAAAATGAACATTTACACTCAATTAGTTGCATTCTGTTTTATGCACTTCAATACTGAGGCACTGCCAAAAAATAATGATCCGAAAACTTTTTATCCATATTGTCAGATATGACAATTATGTAGCAATAATTTATTGATGTTTGTGTTTATTGATGATAATGTATGCCGTTATGTTTTTTTTTTAATAAAAGATTAAATGTGTGATCTGAAGAAATAATGTCAAAAAAGGATTCATAGTATTCTAAATTGCTTCTCAATTATTGAAATGACTAGACTATTCATTATGTTTCTTTATACCTGGTTTTTATATTCTACTGCAAATATATATTGGTGTTGCATTGTTGTTCATACACGATTAATTATTGATAAAACACACACACACACACACACACTATTCCTAAAGTCATGACAAGTGGTATGTGTTGAAAATGACCAATCACAAGAATGGAGAGACCTGACATTTGATCCCTGTCTCAAAAAGTCTCCAAAGTGTACTTGACGAGTGAGCAGTTGAGAGAGCGTCAAGGGTCGCTACTTAGCTCCCTTCTTAATAGAGCGCATTTTTGGCATTTAATGGCTCCATGAAGCGCCTTTAACATCAGTGCAACCGTTTCATTGCACAATAGGTTCTTTACAGTGGAAAAAATATTCTTTATAAAAGTTCTTCACATCAAGAGTTCGGTTCACACTGAAACCAAACTTGATGGTTCTATCTCTGCAGAAACCATGTTCACATGACTGTGAGTGTTCAGAAGCTTTTGTCCTTGCTCTGATGTCGTCTGTGTTCAGGTTGACGGATGGGCCGTGTGACTTATGGACGTCACATTACCGTGAGCGTGTCACTCGAATAGAAGCGTCAGCCGTAATAGCCGTGTGCTCCATGCCGGAGGTGAGAGGGATTCGATGGTGATGATGATGATGATGAGCTCTCTCCCGTAATATCATAAAGCAGTGTTTAAATATTTTAATTTCATTTGTCAAGCCGCCGCCTTCCCCACACTCCATTACTCTGCTAACCATCCCTCATCAGCTGAATTAGTGCATTATTCATCAGCACTAATTATTTTCACATAATGTCTGCCCCGATATATTTAACCCTCACATTATATCTCCCCATAATGGCCTTGTAAAATTGAAGTGGAGTTGGAAAGCTCATTTAAAGAACATCAAAGAGATGGGAACGAGTGAGATGGGAGGCTGCCGAGTTAAACACTTGGGGTCGAGGGTCCCTACTGAGTCAGGACATTTGTTCCTGTCTGATTTGCATGGTGAAGGAGAGAAGAGGTCGATGGGAGAATGCTGAATGAGTGTGAAGGCTTCTGGACTGATGCGCTGTATACCATTGCCATGTTATTTATTCAGATTAGAGTCAGTGGATCTTCAATTAGTGGCTTATGCCTACTTCAAGTATTCAAACTATGGTTTATCGCAAACCATTTTTGGGGGGAAAAGTGTAAAGTTCAACTTTACTGATTTCTCAGTGTTTTTTTTTTTAATGATTATTAGTCAAATTAATTCAAGGCAACCAGCTTCAGGACATTTTTGACTTTACTCAACTTGTTTTTGCGGGAGATTTTAGTTAAGTTGCTTTTTGTTTTTTGTGTTTTTTTTAAGTTGCATAAACTGAAAAATCTCCTGCAGCTGGTTTCCTTAAACTTGTACATTTTCTCAATATTAAATATGGGTAATATTAAAAAATAATATTTTATTAATTTTTTTTAGCATACATTTACGGCTGCTGAAAATTCCGCTTTGTAATAACAGGAATAAATTGCTTTTAAAGATACATTTTAAAAAGAAAGCGTTTATTTAATAATTTTAATAATAGCCTGTTTTACAATAGTGTTTTTTTTACTGTATCTATATACTTAATATTTTTATTGTATTTCACTTTTATCAAATAAATGCAGCCTGTGAGCTTTAGAAACTTATTTCAGTTAACTTATTTAAGAAACAAATTTTATTATTATTATTTTACCAAACCCAGACTTTCAGACAGTAGTGTGCTTAACCACATTTTGGAAAATGATGATTAAAAAGATGACAATAACCAATAGATTATGTTTAAACTCATGCATTTAAGATTTAAATGTGTTAAATAGTTAGGAATTCACAAATAAACTTTTTCAAAAACTTGAATCCATTTTAAACTATATTTTTAGTTTACCTTGAGGAGCTCTAACATCTCTGACTGGGGCTAAACACACGAGAGATGCGGGACACACAAACTTGTTTTATCTGATCTTTATTAATTCATGGCTTTGATAACACGTAAACTTTGAGCTTTAACAGTGACCTTCACAAACACAACAATACACAGGAGACAGGAGAAAATAACTTTATTAGTCTGACAAAACAACACTGACATTACACAAGGAAAATACCAGATACCAAAATAAATGCATTGTGAACGTGTCAACAGATATGACAGAGAATTGTTTTTAAAGCAGATGATTAAAGTAATTATTTATTAAATCAATATTTGATCAGTCTGAGAGCGCATTTGAATATCTCTAACAAATTCAATTATGAAAGCTTATAAAATAAATCATTGCTGACAATGTTTAACTACAACCTTGATTGTTACTCCAAGAAAAACTATTTAGGCCTAATTCCAAAGTTTATGTATTTGAATTGCATTAAAATTGGGATTACAGAGCTTTATCATTTCAAATGTAGTAAAAACCACATTAAAATGCATTCCTCAGTCGTATATGAATTAAAACGGTAAGAAACTGCTGCAGGTTTGTAATATTGAAATAGCTATATTTCTATATTAGTCATCAGCAATGCCAATTTCTTACAATATCTCATATTTTAACTTTTTGAATGTTGCTTGCTTCACAGCTAGCTATATTTTAATACTTATGTTTATACTTGCATAATTTACAAATATACTTTTAACTGAACAAAATCATGTTCAATGAACACATTTATGCAATTTGAATAAATGCAATAAAAAATAAAAAAGTAAATTAAAATAATGAATACTGTATAATTTATAACTAAATTGTTATGATGAAAATTTTAATAATAACAAAATTTAAGAAAAACACCATATAATGTGCATTCAATATTATTTATATTGTATTATACAGTAGCTGAATAATTTGATGAAAACTGCTCTTAGCATGATGAATTTTGTAGGTTCTGAAATATACTTAATTCACAATTTGTGTATGTTTTTTTTGTAACAAAACCATTTATCGATCTCAAAATATGAACTTGTGTTATTGCCTTCACGAAATACCAAGAGGCCTGTATTTATGAGCAGAAATCAATCCAGTAATGGAGTAGAAACAGCTGGTAAAGTGGCAGCGTTTGGTAGTTTGCATTAACGCTCATCATTTCATCTCCTCTCATTTTTAACGCTCCTACAGAGACTTTTCCAATTACCGCTATTGGGAACTCTGGGCCGTGACAAAAATTAGCATGCGATTCCAAAATGATCTCTCATTTGAAGAGGAGATGCAGATTATGAAATATTCAGGTTCAATTTTCCCCTGTCAGCCGTCTGAAAGAGTCATAATTAGAGCGGGATTCACATTGTAATTCATTGTGTGGACAGCAGTGTTGCCAGATCCTCCACCTCACACTTAATAATTCAGTTCCGGGCCGCGGGGTCCGGGCTCCAGGGTCCAGGCTCCGGTGTCCGGGCTTCAGCCAGCTCACCTGTGTGTTTGGGAGGGGCTTTAGAAGGAAAGGTTACGGTGGATCGACGGGGTGTCGGAGGCAGGTGGAACTTGGAAAGGATTTGTACACTTTGTCACTCTCAGAGATATCACAAATTTCATACAGTGATAAAAAAACAAAAAAACAACTTAAGCTTTTCTTGTCTTTTTTATTTCATTTTTGTTCAAATTTTTAATTCCTTACCAGTCGCCTTTGACTCTGTTTTAGTAATGATGTTATTGCAGTAATTATTCATTTTTATTATTAGCTTTTATGTTTTACATTTAATTTTACTTTTAGTTTAAATTAAATTATTTTTATGTTTGTTTGCTGTTTTTTTATGTCTGTTAAGCTTCAATTTGTTAAAACTTGATGGTCAATTAATATGTAAAATTTGAGAATATGGAGAATTGGATTTTTTTTTGTTATTTTTTATATTTTCCCAAACAAACTGACTAATCACTGTCATATATATATATATATATATATATAATTGCATTTGTTTTTTATTTTCATATTTGTTGATATTGGTGGCACATAGTAAATGTTTATTGTGGTCATTCTAAGTTTTTTATTTTTGCTTTTAGTTCAAGTCTTAGTGATTTTATGCGCTTTATTTATTATTAATTTTCATATTTCTATGTATTTTTCATGTATTTTTATTCCAGTTTTTGTTTAATAATTTTAGTACTTTAACTAAGTGCTTACATGTGGTTGCAAAGGCAACATTTTTTCAGTTTTTACAAATTTTACGGTTTAAGTTTTTCATTTTATTTTCTTTAAGCTTAATTGTAAGTTAAACTTAAATCGTTTTTGATAATTGCAGTTAGAATTGTTAGGGGCACAATCGAATATTGAGGCATACTTTTCTATTGAGCTGAAAATGAAATGGCTAAACAATGATCTGTGGAATGAACCAACACAGTCTCACGACCAATTCGTACGAGGTGCCAAATTCATGCTAATTCGTACGATTTCGTACAATTTGCATAAAACCTTGTCACAGGTAGGTTTAGGGGCGGGGTTAGGTGTAGGTCATTCGTACAAACTCGTAAAATACGTACGATTTAGAAGAAATCATACGAATTAGATCAGGTTGAATTAACATAGTGTTACCGTATTATTTTCTGCAAATCTGCTTTGAAATAATGGACATTGTGTAAAGAGCTGTATAAATAACTTGACTCATGGTGATTACTAGTCAAAGTCAGTTGGGACCACAGATGTAAAGGATCCCATTAGCTATGATCCACCAATGATGAACTAAAACACAAATCTTTGGTCTTTATATTGAACACATTATTTAATCAATTTAAACAAGCAGACGAGGACAAACACATGCAGTGGTTTCAAGAGTGTCTCCAAACTTGCTCTCAGAGTCTGAATATGACAGTCCAGACACAAATGTCCTGACATGTCCTCGAGGAGCGTCTGAGACATCATCAGACTTTAAAAGCTCAACATCTGTCTGTTACGTGTGTGTAAAACACACTGGGTTTATTTTAATGAGACACTCATGAAATATGATCTGCAAGGTAATATAACATGACAGTCTTAAAGGGCAGCATGTCACAACTGATTCTGCAGCGTTATGGCCTCCTGTTAAATTTGAAAAATGGGAAATTGAGTTTTCATAAAGTCTGAAATGTTTGCTTATTTCTTATCAGCTTGTAAAGTACCGTTGTATTTCTCTCCGCACTAGGAGTTGGATTTAGCAGCTTGGATTGTTTTTAAATAGCTAAAAATAAGTAGAAATTACTATTACTACGAGTATTTGAGTAGAAATAACGAAAATATATGAAAGAAAACTTACAGCAGACTTACCGTAAAAACTGAAATATTGTGAAATATTATTACAATGTGAATTTGTTAAAAAAATGTGATTTATTCCTGTGATCAAAGCTGAATTTTCAACTTCATTTGCAGTCTTCAGTGTCATCATTTTAATATGCAAGAAACATTTCTAATTATTATCAATGTAATTATGAACATTGATTATTATCTTACTATATTTTTTATCATTGTTATAATATATATTATTTACATTATGGTGCTTCATATTTTTGGGGGAAACTATTACATACAGAGAAATTAATTATAAAATATTATAAAATATATAATTATTTATAATTATAATTTATAATTATTATAATAATTATTTATAATTATTTATATAATTATTTTCCTTTTATTATTAGTTTCTTCTTATTTTTTTGTTTTGTTTTCTGCTACATTTCAGTTGCTACATTTTTTATGCAATTTATATTTGTTTTAAAGCCTAAGAAAAGTGTGTGTTCCCTCTAGAAAAAAAAAATTAACAACAAAATGCATTATCTCCAAAATTTATAGCTGTCAGCGCAACGAGGAGCCGAGCAGAGAGACAAATCCCAATATTTAAATCAGCTTGAATTATGAAGCGGCTCTAATTGGCAGGTGGACAGGCTTGTGTCTGTAATAATTCACATCTAGTGTCCAAATGTGACTGCAGGATTCAGTCCGACTCATTTTATGCAGGAGCGCTGAGGTTTTTCTCTTCGTAATAAAACCCTCATATGCTTCGTTCTCTCACTCTGACTGCATGATAAATCAAACCAGAGATATTTCAGCAGAATTTAGCCCAAGGAGAGGTAATTTAAATAATATCTCGCGCAGAGCTGCTTCCGAATAAAAATTATGTCTCGGGCAATATTTCATCCAATATGAAGCCGAGAAAATGATTTTCTTCCTAAATAACAAAAACGCAGTAATTCAAATAGGCAACCTTTCTATAAGCAAGGTTAATTACGTCTCTCGCTGGAAGAGGAGGGCGCTAACACGCAGAAAACAGATGCTGCAAGCTTTCAAAACATCATGCCTTTCATTACTCTTGTCATTATTGAGAGGATGGTCTCATGCTATAGAGTCGGGAGGCAATCATGGGACATTACACTAAGTGTCCTGCGTTAAGCATCCCAGGTAATACTGTGTCACTTATCAGGCTTGCCATCATTTCAGAAAGGAATCTGACTGGGTTCTGAATAATAAAGGTTATGTAAGTCCTCGCACTGTAGTGATTCACAGCAGCGCTCATGATGGGCACAGTTTAAAGAGTGTTACTGCCACTAATGGGACTTGATTATTAAACTGAATTATTCATTCTGAAGTAGCCTGTTGGAAGGAAAAAAGCAAAGTGACACTTTAATAGACTGATAATTGTGAAAACTGCTACCAGTAGCCGGCAGATCTACTTTAGCTGAACATTTTTAGTTGAAATTGTATTTTATTAGAAAATATATTCTTTCAAATGAAAGATATGTTACCTACAAATGAACTTAATAAATATTGTACGATGTAAAATGGAATTAATGGCAGTTATTTTTGGATTATTTGGAGTTTTCATTTTAATAATTGCAAGAAAAAAACACACAAAATGACTAAATTAAACTCCGTTAAAGCATTATTATTATTTTCCTTTTTATTTACATATTTGTAGTTTCAGTAGTTTTTGCCGTTTATATATTTCATATTTTCATCTTAAGGTTTTTTATAATTGAATAAAGGTAGCATTTATTTTAATTTGAGTAATGAAAATATTTAGTATGGTTTTAGTTATAATAGTTATAATAACATTTAATAAATAAATATTATTCTAACTATTCTAACTATAACTACCATTGTAATAATACACACACATATATATATATATATATATTATAACAATAAAAATGTTTTGAGAATTAGATTTTTATATTATATATTTATATTATATTAATAATATATGTAAGTATTTTAATTT
>JAUMHR010000099.1:251817-262153 GCA_032361145.1 Enteromius fasciolatus | reverse complement strand
GGAAAAAAACCTTGGGAGAACCAGGCTTAGTTGGGTCCAGTTCTCCTCTGGCCGGACGCCCAGCACCTAATTTCCAGCTTAATTTTAAACACATGTAATTTTAAAATTGTGTAAGGACTTATAATGTGTAATAACTAGTTCTGATAGTTTTATAAGAATGAAACAAACAAACAAAATTAGGTAGAACAAAAGAAATGCATTTGTTTGAAGAAGTCCAGAGCCGTGTGAACCCTGCACCTGTGCTGACCTAACTTTTGCCTGCGTGTAAACGCAATCCACGGCCGTGTAAAGCCAGTGAGTGGAAGTGTGTGGAGAAAAGGGGGGTCTCAGCAAATAAAGCTCAGAACAGCAGTATGGCACTCTTTCCCAGCCACTAAGCTAAGCCATGAATTATAGATGCCTCCTGAGGATTTTCTCTTTCCGCTCCTTCTTCCGTCTTTTCTTTTTAAAGGACAGAAAGGGATAGAAAAAACACAATACACAGATAAAACAAACAGATACGCTACAAGCCTATTTGGACTGTTACGTTGAAGAGGGATGTGCTCGCAAACACCCTAGAAACGTTGTTAGAAGCGTTTGCGTGCTTTCCAGATCATATGAGATTTGTAAGCATTACAAATGCAGGCAGGTGCCGCTAAACGCTGTCATAAAAACTCCTGCTGATTGTCAACATTTATCCCATACTAACCAAAAAAGCTTCCTGTTTCCAAACAGGCCTATCAAAAGCCACATTAGCAAACTTGAAAAAAGGGAAAAGAGCCACTAAATCGTGAAAATAGTGAGTGCGAGGTGATGTAATGCTGTCTTACTCTTAATGAATAAATGATGCGCCTGAAATTTCATCGTCATAGTAACTGCCCCATTTCTGTTGCACGCACACACTCGAATGCAGGTCACCGCTAAACCCCAAAATGTACGGTTTAATCAGACTGCGTGCACATTGCCAGTATTTTGTGTTATTTGCAGTAAGTGTGTTGCATGTGTGTGTGTTCAGGAGAGAGAGAGACAGCGATGGATGGAGTCTTTATCCATGCGTAAGAGCCTGTGTGCGAGTGTGTCTCTGAAGGACATAAAACAAAACGCAGCGGACCGCTGGGGCCTGTAGTTCGTAATTGCACGGGTGGCATTTTAGTGATTCTGGCCGCACCGGGGTCAATTTTTCCCCAGGTCACTGACAGTGACATCATCAAACCGCTATTAACTCAGCAAACAATTTTGACTCCATCCATGCTCGGTATCGATAACAGACCGTATCAAACGCAGACGGAACTGGCCAAAAATGTGCCCTCAATCTAAACCCTTCACCTTACAGCCCACCGAACACTACCACATCTCTACAGACTCAAAAAAGAAACAAATGTTCTTCACTCTAAAGACACACACAGAGAGAGAGAGAGAGAGTAAAAAGCAGAAGGAACAGAGGAATGGAGATGTCAGAGGAAGGAGACGCACTTCAGCATCTGAAGATTTCAGATGAGACACATCTCATGCGCAAATGCCCATACAGTGGATCTGGACACTTAAGTCACGCTTAAATATGTATGAATGTCATTGCCTTAGATCACTGCTTCTCTGCTGGTTTTGCTCCAAGATTCAACCAAACCTGTCAAACCTGTAACCTGAAATTAATGCAGTCTGGGTCATACAAAAGTCTTGTGTTGGTAAGGTTTTAAGTCTGAATTTATTTGAACAAATAGACAATAAGAACAGCAATATTGTGAAATATAATTTGAATATATGTTAAAATGTAATTAATTCCTGTTATCAAAGCTGAATTTTCAGCATCATTACTTTAGTCTTCAGTGTCACGTAGTCCTTTGCAGCTCAAGAAACATTTCTCATTATTATCATTGTTGAAAACAATATCATTTGTTTGTGGAAACTGTGCTACATTTTCTTTGATGGTTCTTTGATGAATAGAATGTTCAAAAGAACAGAATCTTTTAAAAATAGAAATGTAACAAATTTGTGACACTCTAAATGTCTTAACTGTCACTTTCTATTTTTTTTATACATTCTTGTTGCATAAAATGTATCCATTTCTAAAAATTAAAATGAAATAACTAACACAGAAGCGTATTTTCGTTTAACTTGCATGGTTTTTGAAGATATAAAGTTTTTTCATGCAATATATGAATATGAACACCCTCATTTTTTTTTCTACTAGATTTTCTTTCCTTTTTTAAACTGGCTGTAACCTTCAAAAACATTCATGCAAATATGAGATGCCTCTTGTGCCTATTTTACTTAAATAACCCTCATTCTAGGCCCTGAGCTTATAATATCAGTGATAATAATGAGCTTCTTTCCTAAAGCACCGTGCACACCCTATGCAAAGGCCTCTGTGATGGAAACTGTAGACAAAGACATAAAGCCGAGAGGTTTGTCACGGGTTTGAGAGCTCTGTCCTGGTCCTACTGGGTGAACTGTTCTCTATTGACTTACAAGCAGGAGGCATGTGTCCAAACGCACTGCACTATTTTTCTGTAATAATAGCCAGCAGCCATGCAGCTAAATTATTAATGGGCACTATTCAATACAAACAGGTAGACACACACACACACACACGCACACAGCCTATCCAGCCAGGTTTTATTTCACACACCAGAAGTTCCCGCCCACACCTGCTCACATCACAACAAACACCTCTGACTGTTTGGGTGATGATCTGAGGAAGCCTGGGACAGACAAGTCGTTTTAAACCATAGCCCGTCAAGAAAAGAGATTTATATGCTCATGCTTACTGATCTAAAAGGTTTCGGACAGTACCATGACGATTTATATTTATATTTATATATTAAATTTTATATTTCTTTTATATTATTTTGTTTTTGTTGTTGTCTTTGTTAATGCCTTCATAGCTTTTAGTTTATTTAGTATAAGTTATTTCAACCTGATCTCACAGCAATTCGTACATATTTTACGAGGTGGCTAATTCGTATAAATTCGTACGACCTCACTCGTACAAATTAGTACGATTTCTTCTAAATCGAACATATTTTAGGAGTTGCCAATTCCTATGAATTGTAGGAATGACCTACACCTAACCCCGTCCCTAAACCTACCTGTCAAGGGGTTTTAGACAAACTGTACAAAATCGTACGAGTGAGGTCTTACGAATTAGTATGAATTAGCACAAATTTAGGACCTCGTATGAATACGTACGAATTGGTCGTGAGACTGTGTTGGTTATTTTAGTACTTCAAGTTAAACTAAAAAAAAAAATGTTGACAAAATATGTTTACATTGTATATATTTTTATAAAAAAGTGTTTATAATGGTTCATTTAAGTTTTAGTTAATAATAATAACAACCCTGATTTTGGAAACCTATAATTATTGCGATTTAACAAAATCTGGATCCTAAGGCTAATCTAGTTTGGATGTTTTAAAACTCCTTCCAGAAGCTGGAAGATATTTTATAATTAGACAGTACTTCTGTGTGACCTGACTGTGTCCTTTATGTAGAGTACATTCACCTAAAGGCAAAGAAATCCTCCAGATTTTTCCTTTTTCTATCTGCAGGCGACTGGACAGAATTTGGCAGCGATGAGCCAGATGAGATTAGAAGGTTAAGGGTTGTGGACCGTACCATTACGTGATCAATAGCAGGGTTAGGGGGGTGCGAGTACGCTGACCTGCTCCTTATGGGGCAGAACACATACACCATCAACCTCTCGACCCCCTCCTCCACATCCTCCTCCTCCCCTCGATCAATTAGCTGCTAAGTAAAGAGATCTGTCCTGTGCCGCCCAGGCCACACTGTAAGAGATATGCCCTCCCCTCCTGTCCCGTCCCACCCCGTCCTGTCCCGTCCGCAGAGGGAAATGAAACCCTCCCTGTGTTACTGCAGGCTGCTCTGAGATAAAGGCTCTAAATAAAGAGCGCTTACATCATCATCAGCCATGGCATCACCCATCAGCAAAGCCTCGCAAACCTCTCACAACATCACGTACAAGCCATACACGAGTGATCATGAAAAGCATGCATTCGATATGCGTTTGCATCAGAGATATACACTGTGTGACATAAACAACGTAAGCATCAATCCATCAGCTAACAATTCATTAGCTATCAGCTATTTTTTTTCTCCACTATTGTTGCTGCAGTCAGGTCATTCAAACAGTAATGTTGATGAAAGCATGAAGTAAATCAAATTCAAACAGAGTAATGTTGATTAAAAACAACAAAAATAAACAAAAAACAAATAAATAAATAAATCAAAATAAAATAACCAAATTAAGTTAGTCCTGCGCTCAAATCTAATAACTTTTTACAATATGTTCAAACAAAAAAAAATTTTTAATTGTTATTTCACAATATTTCTGTTTTTATTGTATTTTTACCCACTCAACTTTTGAATGGAAGTTCATGTGTAAGTCAAGAAGTGATTAAAAAGAACATGCAAAATTTATTCCGAACAAAAGCACTTGCTCAAACACCTCACTTTGTAATTAAGACCAAATAAGCTGTTTTAGCCCACCTTTCAGGAACTAAAAGACTCTAACAGATGTGGATGTGACACTTCCTGTTAGGAGCCACATGCCCTGATGATCCTCACTAAAAACAATAGCCATAGAGTTCAGACTCAATAATTAATCCAACAGAAGAAGGATCATTCCTCATTCTGTGCCATCTGTGATTCACTCCACACTTTCAGTCTGCCTCTGTGTCTCACAATTTATTAAACACCGTTCTTCACATCTCACATTCACTTGTGTTTAGGCTGTTGACATGAAATAGCTGACAGGTCCTGCGGCGTGATGAGCTGTGCTGCATTTAAAACCAACTTTTATAGGAAATGACCATTGCAACAAACCTAGTAATAATTGGGAGTATACACTGAATATTTCTAAATATATCTAAAAACTGAGGTAACACTTTATTTGAAGGTGTCTTTGTTACATATATTACATGTACTTACTATTATACTAACAATGTATTATACATAATTACAGGTAAGTACCGTCTCGGTTACTTATTGTAACCCTCGTTCCCTGAAGAAGGGAACGGAGACGTCACGTCGGTGACCGACGAATAGGAATCTCACTCCGAGTCACGACCGACTGAAAGGGAACAAAAAATTTACTGTTGACACAAAAAATAAATTAAGCAAAAAAAAAAAATGAATTTCAGGAAATTCATCATTATCAGCCCATTCCTGAAATCCAAAACAAGCTCTTAATCCCATGCTGTCTGGAATTCCATATGTCATATTATCTGCTCTATTAATTTAACGTGATACCCATTTGCCTGATCTAAACGCTATAAAACTTCACAGTTCTGGATCACGTTGCTGCAGGGCTCCTTGTACTGCACATCTGCTCCACCTGTTCAACACGCACGCCATAATTAAGACACATCTGAAGGTGCGAGTCTATGGCGAAGTGGAGCGGCCCTGCACCGGACCTGCTGGCTCAGGCCAGGGGCCACGACTCCTCACAGCAGCATAATCAGATTTGGGCCGGTGAGAGACTAAACGAGCCTCTCTGGGCTGCTTGGCCGTTTGCAGAAAGACTGAACGGCTGTAATGCACTAGATTAATAGATGGCTATAAGATCAGTGCTGGAATGCCAGGAGAGATCTGGATACAGTGCAAATGATGGACACAGTGGGTGAAAAAAAGGTTGTTTTGTTGTTAAGCACATCTGTGGTTGGGAATTGCAAGTGATAGATTATTGTATTTCAAAAGAGCTTGAGATATGTGCCCTTTTAGGACTTTTTAGTCACCTGAAAGGATAAAGCGATTCAGGGTTTTTGCTACATGTTATTCTGGTAAAGGACAGTGCAAGGCCAGAGTCTTATATTAAAACGCCACATGTTCCCTGCTGAAGGTCCAGGTTTTTGCTGAGATCTCTCTCTGATGTGCAGCGACAGTCCTCCGTCTGGACAGAATTAGCTTGAGCACTTATCAAGACTGAGGATGACGGCCAGAAACACTCAAAAGAAATATTTCATGAGCAAACGTGTCAACACAAACACTGGGATGTTTCAGTCAGGGTGTTGTCTGAGTGCTAGAAAGCATAACAATAATAGAAAAATGCTTTCTATTATTATATATACAGTAATTTTTGCTTGTAAATATGGTTGAACTGGATCATCAAAGGTTAGCAGCAAACACTTGTTAATAAAATGGGAAAAGATACATTTGTGTATTTTAATTATTGCAGGTTTGCGTCATATTCTGATTTTATTTTAATTCATTTTGATGAATACTAAATCTGTTTATGAGAGTAATAAAATAATGCACATTCACATTTAGTCTAGAACAACTGTATTCACACATTCACATATTTCTGATTTCTCCCAACATGAAGTCAGGAGACTAATCAGTCAATAAATAAGAAAAAGTAACTGGCATCTTTTTTTTTTTTTTTTTAAAAATTAATATTACTCTAAAATGAAAAAGTAATGCATTACTTTATTAGTTACTAGGAAAAAATAATATTATTACGTAACCCGTGTTACAAGTAAAGACATGCATGATTTGTTCATGTTGCATCTGTAAAAGAGATAAACAATACAAGGAGGGTCTCAATAAACAAGCTAATATTCAGTAACCTTAGAAATTTGAAACACAATATCGTCAGTTCCTTTGTTTCTATGGCATGGAAAAGAATAGGTCCAAACCACATCACAACAAAGTAGTGGTGTTTTGCTTTTAAGTGAGTCAATGTTTTTGAACAAATTGTTAGAATGAATAATTTAATGAATCACTCTTAATGACAAATCATGTTTTGTTTTTGAACAAGCCAGTTAAACGAATGATTCAATCACTCACTCACAATCATGTTTTCTAACGAATCTTTGTTTTCGAACAAATTGGTAGAATGAACAATTCAATGAAATCATGTGTCATTGTCTTGTTCCTGAGTCAGCATTTTTGAACAAATCAACTGAGTAAATGATTCACTAATGAACTAAAAGGAACTTAAATTATACTAAACAGAGTAATGGCATACTTTATTACATACCATCATATTTTTCTTTTTACAACTTGAGTGTTATAGCAAGTGCCTTCTGACAACACAGTCTTACTCCAACTCGTCATATTTTGAAATGATATTATTTACACATTTATGAGCACGTAACCCAAACCCTGCCTCTAAACCCACCATCCGTCAATAAAACACAAGATATAGCAGGCAGATACAACCACCTTCATAAGTTATTTGAAAAGTATTAATATTCCAAATCTTTTGATGCAAAACGATTGATTTGTGAGAGGAAAACACGTGGTCGCTGTCTCCGTCTTCCGTGTACTTCCTGTGTGCTGCTGCAGTCTGTGCGCAATTTCAAAAAATGCCTCTTCAAGAATCCTTACGTCAACATTGTTTGTGAAATACTATTGGCTCTTGAGTGTCCCTTGACCGATTGCGTCATTCTAGCGGATGGGAGTATGTTTTCTGAATGAGACATGAGCGTGTTGACGGAGCGGGATAATTTTTAGTGATTAAAACTTTGTGTTTTACTCCCTTCTTCACATATAGACTTCGTATGGCTTCAGAAGACTTGGAATGTGACACGACTTGTTTGTAATGTATTTATACTGCTTGTTTATGATTGGTTTGTGCAATAAATACACGTGACTGCATTTGCCTGTGTGTGTTTATATTGTTCAGAGGTGGGTAGGGGTGGGGTTTGGTGCGCCAATAAATGTAAAAAAATATATAATACATTTATATATGCATGCAAACCATTACATTAAGCACAACAACTGAAAACAATGGACCCTTCACGTCGAAAAGTGACTAAAAAGGGGTACCTTGAGCTTCAAAAAGCATTATTTCAAAATGTGACGAGTTGCTTCTGAGGAAGCAGTGCCCCTAGACTCTGACAGAGGCCACTGACAACACATTACTGCAGCATTGCAACTGCTTTAACCATGCCTTTTCAGGGTTAATATAAAACTGTATTTGTAGTCGTAAGGCTAGAGCCATTTCTTTTCTACACCAAGGCCTTGAATTTCACCCTTCACGTGCAAGCCATGTGCAATAGAGTCATCGGGCTGCCTGGAGGCCAGAGATGCTGCGCTGCTCACCAAGAGGACAAACTCATATCTCTTGTGGATATTGCAAGAGAGGCTTCAACATTAACCCACTCTAGGGTATATCTTATGAATCAATGTAGAAATAAAAGAAAAGGGACACATTTTCCCAATTCTCTCAGTACAGTTCTGGGCAGAGCCTGTTCCATTAGTTTTATATCTGAATGAATCGCTCCGGAGTCCCAATCGCTCATTAAAGCTGGCGTGTTAAGAGATGAAAAAATGCAGAGTGATAGATTTCTGCAGTGATAATGGAAATCTCTCAGAACAAAGGCTGGTTATTAATGAATGTGCTTCTGATAGCATGAGCATTTGAAACTGAACAGAGAAAGGAAGAGCGAACTGGGAAATGAAGGCCTCTGAGATGAAAAACAAGCATGTGCGAGTTATTAGATTAATCATGCGAGTAGTAAAGACACTGCTGATGGGAAATTGTTGCACAAGTGGGATATTCAAAGAATGTTGATTATATTCAGACTAACACTGGTGCACTTCTTGCTGCATATTGTATATGTAATTTTCAACAAAAAACATTTGAAAGAATATATTGGAAATATGCATACTGTGCATAGAATGCTATACATTTGGCAAAAGGTGCACTGTAAAACAGAGCTTACTGTGAAGAAAACTGTAACCCTGTAGTTTGCTTGATACGACTTTCCATTTACAATGTGATGAATGAGCAGGAAGTAATATCAGGCATTGTCATATTTTTCTTGACTCATCCTTTTTATTGGCAAAAGTAAGACCTACTTGGTTTTGGAAATAAATTCACCAGCTGTCTTCATAAGCGAGTCATTGCATCACTAAATCCAATTTAGTTAGTAAGCTAGTATTACATTTCACAATAGCGCATAACTTTTCAGTTTTAAAAAAAAGTCTTCTGATAATTCTGATAAAATAATAAAAACATTTTTTTTTTAAGGATTCTTTGATGAATAAAGGTTTAAAAGAGCAGCATTTGTTTCAAATATAAATCTTTTGAAACATTATAAAAGTATTCATTTCCTATTTTTTTTGCTATTTAAAAAAAAAAATTCTATCCCAATTTTTCACTGATATCATAAACATATTAAAATGATTTCTGAATTATCATATAAATCTTAAGACTAGAGTAATGATGCTGAAAATACAGCTTTGATAACAGGAATAAATTACACTGTAAAATATATTCAGATAGAAAATTATTATTTTAAATTGTATTATTTCACATTTTTTTTCAATCTTGGTGAGCATAAAAGACTTCTTTCAAGAACATTTTGAAAAATCATAATTATTCTACGCTTTTGAGTATAGTGCACATAAATAATAATAATTTGCACTATTCCAGACACTATAGTCTGTATCTTCCCTCGATAGAAATGCCTGTACATTTTCTTTGCATTTGTAGAGTGTTTCTCCGGCAGTATTAGCACATCAGCACAAGGTCAGAGTTGTGCATCAGCTCATGGTAGACACTACTGCCCTTACCAGACAGATACACATCTCAAGGACCCTGCATTTGTCCGTGCCGGCCGCCCGATCAATAATGTGAAAGAGAGACAGCATTTAAATGACCTGTTAGGAGACTGGATTTCCTGTGGAGACTCGAGAAACCAGTAACAGCAGGAAAAAAACGCAGAAGAAAAAAGAAGCGATTGCAACAAAAAAGGCAGGAAGAAAAACCGCTGCTGGGGTGATTATCTGAGGATTACACAGCGGCTGCAGGGGGTTTTGGGTAAATATGATATAATGAGGGCTGAATGTAACGGTAAAGGCCTGGGAGGGAGTTCTTATCAGAAATTACAAATCAGACAGTTCCGGTCCTGGACGATCAATCAATACAACATTTCAGCTATATGTGATATAATGTGATACAAAACACCTGTTCACTCACAAGCTTAACCTCAGCTCACATGTCAAACACGGGATGTTCATATGGAAAGACGACACTTAGATAACATAAAGGACGTTAAAGGAAAACATCACTATAAATTTTAGTCATGCTAAGATTCTGTTGTGCATTTAGAATTGAATGACTGACTTTGAATTAAGGCGGCAAACAGAACGCAAAATATAAATTGAAAATAAATTGAAAATACCTTCATACATTCAACTGCATTTATTAATGATAGATTAAATTAGTTGACATGTAACAGGTAGTTAAAAAAAATAAATTGAATGAAAAAACAAAAGAATAAATGTACAAATGAACAAATGAATGATAGATAGATAGATAGACAGACAGACAGACAGACAGACAGACAGACAGACAGACAGACAGACAGACAGACAGATAGATAGATAGATA